>VWPU01010859.1:0-63234 GCA_013398955.1 Callaeas wilsoni
GCGGGCGGGGGCGGCGGCGGCGCAGGGCATCACCCGCGGCATCGTCACCCGCGCGGGGCGGCCCCGCCACCGGGCGCCGCTGCCGCGCACGCCCTGGACCGTGCGCGGGCCGCCGCCGGAGGTGCTGGCGGAGATGGCGGAGCGGCGGCCGGTGCGGGAGCAGGTGGAGCTGGACACCATCACGTACGCGGAACGGCTGCACTACGTGCCCGGCCTGGCCCGGCCGCGCTTCCCGCCCTGGGACCGCGGCTGGCGCGACCCCTGGCACTCCCCGGGGCCGCGCTACGAGGAGATGCCGCTGTACAAGGAGCGCGGGTGCTACATCTGCCATCAGGGTGTCCGCATGCTGGAAGGTACCAGACACCCCGTGCTGTCCCCAGCGCTGCCCCCTTGCCAAGCACTCGCCCTTCCCCGCCTGCCAAGGGTTCTCCTTGCACAGAGTATAAAACACGGGCTGTGAAGAGCCTGCCCAGGCCCATGAGCTGCCGGGCAGCCTCGGTAACATATAGAATGGCTTGGGTTGGAAGGGGGCCTCGAGGATCACCTGGGTCACCTGTGGTATGTGGTGTTGGGTTGTGTTTCCAGGAGTGCGGCAGGCGCAGTGGCTCACCAAGACGAAGCTGGTGGAAGGTTTGCCCCCAGCCGTGCAGGGCATTCTGGATAACCCGGTACACGGGCTCCAGGAGCTCGAGGAGAGGGCGAAATACGCGGTGTCCCACGCGCGGCTCTGGGACACGGCAGAGGTTGCCCCCAGGAGGGAACAATATTGGTGAGTCCTCAGCTGTTGGGGAGGTTTTAAATGCTATAGAGAAAATTCTTACACAGCTCTACTGTGGAAAGAGGGTGTGCTGTGCAAGACCCTTTGTGTCAGATTGTCAAACAAAAAAACCAACAACCAAAGCAACAAATAAAACCCAATTCTGAATATTGACAGTAGCACTGACATAAATACTACGCTAGATCAAAGCTTCTTTCAGGCCAGTGTCTCTGTTTCAACTCAAGATCTGGTTCTAAGCTGATGCAGAATATCAATTTTTAAAACAAACTTGTAAGCATTACCTCTGCCAACTTGAAACAGGACTGGTGTGTGTGATACGATCTGCAATCTCTGTGAACTGTTTGGGAGTGTTATGCCATTATATGTTTTACATACAGTGATTTTACAGCATTTGTGCCCCAGAAGCATCTGCCTGCTATTATGATCTCATTTTTATGTAACTGTTTCTTTCCTTGTTTTACAGCCCATTGCTGTTTGAAAACCTGATACATACATGCCGGTTAATGTCTGGGAAGTATCCTTCTTTAAGTAAAAGGATGTTGGCTAGAAACTTCAGGATAGCAGCAACGTGGGAAAGAGGTCAGTTGCTGCTGTGGTGGAAGCATTTAGCTCTGTAAGATAAGAGGGGTAGCAAAGCTCCTGGCTTTAAGGCTGAGGACTTAGAGAAAATTAAACAATTTCTGCAACCAGGTAATTCTTTCTGGTTTAAATAGTGCTGTTGGCATGGGCAGCCTTGGATGATGGCAGGATGCTGTCCCTGAGGAGATTATTAGGTGTTAATCAATATTGACAAGATGGTGGGGAAAGGGAACCAGTGTCTTAGGCCTGAGTGTTTATTTTCTTGTGTCCTAAATCAGTGCTGTTGTTTTTCTAAGGATGTTTAGTTAAGAACTTAACCCTAGCAATTAACGTTGGCATTTTAGAAGAAGAACCTAGAGCTGAGGTACTATTTAAGATGGGTTTGGAGGTGAGGGGGAGAGAGTGAGCCTCACAGAACAGACTTGCAAAAGGAAACGTACATCTTTCTGTAATGTTATTTCCCCGGTGTTTGACTGTAGCCTAATTTCCCTCCCCAGAATCCATCCTCCTTCAGGTCCGTGGCCTGAGCGGAATACTGATGAACTCTATGACCCCAATACCACCAGTAGCTTCCAAGGAGGAGATACTGGCCACCAAAGAACATGTTCTGGAGACCTTCTATCCCATTGCGCCTACAATCGATCTTCAGGAGGTGAATGTGTACAAAGAGCTCAATGATACAGGTCAGTGTTGGTTATAATTATCTGTGTTTGGGTTAACTTGGGAGTCCTTGTCCTTCTGGGGGGCAGCTGACAGTAGGGACTGTGTGGGAATGAGGGGGCAGAGGAATGGGCACAGGTTTGCAGTGCAAGTGCTCCAGACCTGTGGTGAGTGTATTGTTACCTAAGCAGGACTGAAGAGAAGAACTTAAACCCCAGCAAACGACTTGAACAGTTCCTGAAGATAATGGGAGAAAACCTTGGCTCCGTAGTGTCTTCCTGAGCGGTTTCTGACATGATTATGTGCCCTTTAGGTTTCAGAGATGGTTATCCCTACTCTCATCCTCACACCCTGTTCTTCCTGGAGTCTGCCAACGTTCGCACCGACAGGTTCAGACCAGAACAGCTCCGTGCTAAAATGCTGATGTTTGCTTTTGGCAACGCGCTGGCCAAGGCCAAGGCGCTCCACGGGGTGCGTATGGGAGGCTGCTGCTGGGCCTTCTTCTTCCTCTAGCACTGCAGCCAGTGGAGGGAGGCCTGAGAAAGCCCCTTACAGTGGTTTTTCACATCCAAGCCTCCCAGTCCAGAGGTCAGAACCCAACCTTCAGAAATCCACTGCTCATCAACGAGCGTGTTTGTGGTGTAACATGCAGCAGGGTGGTATGGGCAGAAACCAGGGACTAAGTTCAGCTGTAAAACTCCAACCCATCCCACAGCTCAGTATGTAAATTGACACTTCATTGCTGGCTGAAGGAGGAATTTTAATTAAAATACAAAATCTACATTCAAAACTTGTTTGACTAGAGTAATTTTCTGGGCAAGGTAACAATATATTTATTAAAATCTTGGCTTTAAACCAACCCAAAGATGCAGAATCAGCAAGTGCTCATACAATTTCTGTTGTAACTAGCTTTTGAAACATTCTCCCCTACATGCCCCTTCTTCTCCTAGAATGATCCCAAGGTTTTGGAGCAGCCAGTAGTGGTGCAAAGCGTTGGCACGGATGGCCAGCTCTTCCAGTTCATGGTTTTCCAGTTAAATACAACAGACCTTGTCTCCAACGATGGCGTAAAAAATCTAGTCTGGATTGACTCTGATCAGAACCTGTATGAGAAAGCCCAGTGTGTCCCAGAAGTCAAGAAGAAAGTTGTTACGGTAAGGAAAACTTGGGAAATGGTTATGGAAGTGCTGCCCTTTCACCACATCTGGGGGTCTGGGAGCTGGCACAGAGCTGCAGCAGGTTTTAAACCAGCTGGAGGGACCTGAAGTGGCCATTGGCCTCATTTTTACCTAAGCAGGTGTTTGAGGGGACCAGTTCCTGAGTACTTGTAGTGCTGATGTGCCACATGCCGAGCTTAACATGAGCTCCTACATACAGATACCCCCAGCTGTAGTCCACCATCTCATAATGTGCTTGTTTAAAACCAGCTCTGATGAAGGGAACGCTCACAAGCGACCGTCAGCCTCTCTGGGGAGTAAATACAGCACGGGGCTGCCAGAACTGGTTATACTGGGAGGGCATCTCACTCATGGGCAAAGGGGTGCTGCCCCCTGAGATTGACACCAGTGGAAGTACCCCCACACAAACCCTTCTGAGCAGAGAGAGCACAATTTGGAAGCTGCCATGCCTGAAAGTCTTATTCAAGCATGTTTAAAGCTGTTGTTTGTCTACATTAATCACTTCACTGCAAACTGAGCATCCGTGTCTTTTTCTCTGCAGAAGCCCGCTGGAATTTCTGGCTTTCAGCCAGACACATTCAAGAAGTTTCTGGCACTGTATCTGCATGGAACTGTGTGAAATTCAGCTCAAATGAAAATACTTCACCAACTGTACCTGCTGCTTCTCTTTGCCAGAACCGTCATATAATTAAAGAAAGGTGGATTAATTTACTTTAAAAAATAAATTATATTGTTACTGAAAGTAAAATTTTTTTTAAACTAAATAGTGCTTGAAGAAACTCTTTCATTTTAGGGGCTCACCTCTGGATTTGGGTTAGAGAAGTCATCAGATGCATCCTCCTGCACTCTTCCTCCATTGCCTGGGAAGAACATAAGCCAGTCATTATTCCTCTGCGCAGGCTCTGCTCTCAGTGTGCTTCTGCACAGAGCCAGACTCAAACCTATTCCTGAGGTTGCTTTGAGTCCCTCTGAATGCAGAAGAGACTTACAAAGCTTCAAGGGGAAAGCCTGAGCCACGAGCCTTTTTCATTCTGCCTGGCTTTGACTTTGTTTTACTCCTGGCTGCTGTGGGATGCGTCGTGCTGCCCTGTGCTTAGTTCCCAAAGCACTTAATCGGAGGGATTGCTTTGTTGGATCTGTAGAACCGCAGTCCTTTTATCCCCCAATCCTGGATGAAGAGACCTGTGCATTTGGGGAAAGTGGTGTCGAATGGAGCAGGAAACTTTGGTGCCTGTAGCTGGTATTTGCTGCTAAAAATACAAAGGAAGAATTTCTTCCTGCCACACAGAGTTAACTGAGCAGGAAGCGTATTCTTTTTAACATGGGGGGATTAGTGTGGGTTTTGTAAAATGAAAGCTAAATTAGCTGCAGCCAAATGTAGAATGTTTTGCAGTTCTGATACCCTCCAGCACATGGGAAGGAAGAGGACAGCCTGCGCTATTTTAAGGCGTGGAAGAGCACATTTCCAAGAAATTCATCTCACTTCGGTGTCTTGTGTCAGAGGCTGGTCTGTGCTTTGTAATTGCTGGCCATCTGGATGAACACCCCAGTTGTGTGTTCCAGCCCCAGTCCATCAGGCAGCTCCACTCCGCAGGTTTCAGGAACATTTACCAGTCCCATTTGAGATCAACAATTGCACCCTGTAAATTGGGATGCAGTGGCTGCAAGTTAAATTTAAAAAATCCCTCCATAGTTAGGAGAAGTGCCTGAAAGAGAAATCACCTTGTAAGTGTTGCATTGCTCTGCATCATCTTAATCCTGCCTGCTCGAGGGATGCCTAATTCGGCTCATCGGAGTAAATCGGCTCAGGTCTGTGGTTTGCACCCAGGTGTTTGGGAATACGTTTTACCAGGGCTGTGCTCTGTGGAGCCTGTCGCACACAGTGGGTGTTTCTTTCTCGGCCTGTTGGCTCCCTGCTGTGTCACACAGCCCCTGCTTGACATCCCCTCGCTCTTCCAGCTTCGGGTCATTACCCGTCGCAGGGAGGAAGCCCTGTAGGGCAGCCAGCTGCCCGTTAGCATTCCTGAGGAGAGAATTTCCCTGAGGAAGCCTGGTGGAAGAGCAGCTGTGGTGGGGAGGGGTTGTGTAGAGGTGAAACACCTCATGTGCTTCTAGTAGATGTGGGAATTCGTGGGGATGGTCTGTCTGGAAGAGGCAGAGTCCCTTCAGCTGCTTTTACCTCTCAACAAAGACATCTCTGTCAGGGCAGGCAGTTGAAGAGGAGAGACTGAGGGAAGCTGGAATCCTGCTGTGTCCAAGCTGAGCTGAGACAAAGCACGAGCACAGGGAGGGATGGACAAAGGCAGAGCGAAAGGGAGTTTTGAAAAATAGCAGAAGCAGGGAGACATGGCATGGTCAGCGGGAAAACGAGGCTTCAGAGGTTGTGTGAGGCATCAGGAAGCCACTGGAGGTGAGGGGAGCATACACAAGCGTGTGAGGCCGTGTCCCTGCTTTGCTCAGGCACAGCCACTCACCTGAGGCCAGGGGGAAGCGGTACTCGCGTGTCCCTGGAAGGAGCAGCTGATCTTCGTGCAGGGAATGCTCCTCCGAGGGCCTGGAGGGGAGATCCCAGCTTGGCACCCAGCACGGATGCTCAGGGTGGCCCGTGGTGGTCCATGAACCAGGCAGCCCCGACCGCCTGTCCGTGGTGTCCTGCTGCACTTCCCGAGCACTCTGCACAGGGCTCAGCTCTCCCAGTTCCTCCAGTGGGGCCTGCTGGGATCGGCCCAGCTGAGGCAGGTGGGGTGGGGACCCCAACAATGGGGCACAGAAGCACATCTGGGTTGGCATCAATAAGTTACAAAGGCTCGTCAGCAGATGAATGGCATTACCTCAGCACGGACCAGGGCCAAGCATTAACTTTTCATGAACGGCAGCCGGGGAAGCAGAATATGCAAGAATGGGGTGACAGAAGCCTGAGATGAGGAGGCAGAGGAGCCTGGCTGCCCACAGGAAAGCTCTGCAGGACCCAGAGGAGCCTGGCTGCCCACAGGAGAGCTCTGCAGGACCCAGAGGAGCCTGGCTGCCCACAGGAGAGCTCTCTACCCCTCCATACTCCCTTCCCCTGAACTGCTCCCACTGCAAAATCCAGCTCCACAGGCTGCATGCATCATGCCAGCAAGTACACACCGTGCTGAGCCTGGAGCCCCTGGTTGTTCAGATCCTCCTCCTGCATTTAATTTAATGAAAACTAATGGGGGAGACAATTATCCCCGAGGCGGGGCTCAGGAGACGTTTCGAGGAGGGAACTTGGCAGTTTCACGGCAATATTTAATAATACCAGCCTGTAACCCTTAAGAACCAACAGGAAAGACTTTTCTGTGTCCAGCAATAAAAACACAACAGGCAGCAGTACAGGAGCCTGCTGCTCCGGGCAGCCAAGCAGGGCCTGGGTAGGCAGGGATGGCCCCAGGGGTCTGGGAGGGCAGGATTTCCTCATCAGCCTCAACCCCTCAGGGGTCACAAATCCAAGTGATGGACAATGCTCACACTCCACTTTCTGCACAGGGGGACCTGGGGCACAGCTGCGGGCCGTCCACACGGACATCTGTGGCACTACGCTGGAAGCAAACCTGCCCAGGCAGCCAAGGGTGCAAACGCAGCTGCTCCTCTGCTAAGGGGCTCTGCAGGCACCGTGCTGGCTCCCAAACCCAGCAGCCATCCAGTGCATTGACCCCTCGTCCTTCTGCTCCGCGAGCATCCGCGTGGAGCATCTGCGTGGAGCATCCGCGTGGAGCATCCGCGTGGAGCATCCGCGTGGAGCATCCGCAACCACGCGGCGCTCGCTGCTGGAATTCCGGCAGTGCCGTGCCTATGGGTGCCTGTGCCAGGTGGGAGCCTTCCCCAGGAGCAGCAGAGCTCCAGGATGGCCCACAGCCCCCCGAGCCCACCGCCCACGCCTGAACATTCCCACAAGAAGGGAGAGCGCTCACAGCCAGCCACGTCCTGCCCTAACTAGTCAAATGTAGAGAACGAGTCTCACACAGCAGCTCCCAGGAGGATTTCAGGCACCTGAAACCAACCATCCAAAGGCCTAAACATTCCAAATCTTTCCCCAAATGCTGCAGCAGCCTCCAATGCTGCCCATTGGGGAACCAGGTTGGGTTGCCTGGGTTTCTCCATCCCCAGCAGCTCCTGGAGCTGTGTTTGTTCCTGCAGTGGTGCACACACCCACCCAGCACCGCAGCTCTTACCCAAGGAGGGGGTCACAGACCCCACTGCAAGCTCAATATTTATATATTTGAAAATAACACTCATGTCTTCCCATCCCTTTCTTACCTCCCAGCAGTGCAGGACTCTGGCAATGGGAGGGAGCAGGACCCAGCTCCTGTCCCAGGGAGCTGCTGCGTGGAAAACCAGCCTCCCTCACCATGCTGGCATCCCAACTCCTCCAGCCTCTAACGAGCAAAACCTGGGGAACTCCTCCAGCCTCTAACGAGCAAAGCCTGGGGAAACAGTGTACAAAAAAAAAAAAAAAAAATCCCTTTTTAGTCCCTAAAACACCCCTCTCTGCCTGCAGCCCGGTGGGCTGGGTGTGGGGAGGGCAGGGGTCTGGCCAGCACATCCTCAGCCCAGTGCAGACAACACTGATCATTTTCTAGGCTAAATTTTCAAAACGCTTTAAAAAAAAAAAAAAAAAAAATTAAAGAAACAAGCAGGCATTGTTAAACCTCCCCCACGTCCTGAACTGCAGCCAAATCCCTTTGGGAGTCTGAATGCCCAGCCTCAGCCAGGCCCCCTAAAATGCCACCTCCTTCTCAGCTCTGCATCACCTCTGCTCCCACTCCCCGTATCTGGGGTTTGGTCCTCGATAAAGGTTGGAAAAAAATACCCAACTCCCGCCCTGGGTCTGGCAGCAAACACCAGGAACAAACTGCAGAGCACCGAAATCAAATGTTTATGTTGATATTTATTACAGCAGGGGGAGGGGGAAGAAGTGGGGGGAACCGTTTCATTCAAAAAACCATCCCATACCAATGAAGACAATAATTTAGCTATTCATTTTAAAATACATTAAAACCGGTCCTTTCATTTCCTCACATCAGAACAAAAACTTAAAAAAAAAAAAAGGCCAAAAAGTAAAAAAAACCCAAAACCTGAACAAGGTGTGAAGTGGAAAAGGTAAAAATTTGACCCCTTGGGGAGCCCCTGGGTATGCAATGCAACAAATCTGCATTACTTGGAAAATATTAACCTGACTGTAACTATGAGACTGACACCCTCAGACACCCCCATCCCACCCACCCCTCCCTCCCTCCTGACTTTCTACAGGTAAAGCACAATGAAAATGCTTAGGAAAAAGAAGGCAAACATTTTAAAAAAATTATTCATATTACACACTAAAAAAACCTTGTTTTGTCATCTCATGTCTTGCAGTCAGAATAATAAAAACAAACCAAATGTCCCCCAAAAACATTTCAATGAAGGGGTGCGGAAAAAAGACATCCCTTTAATAAAACATTATCAACAAATATCGTACACAAACTACAATGTATAATAATTATTTTTTTTTCCCCTCTCGGTAATTTTCGAACCAGACTACAAGGTAAGAAAAAACACTGAAACAAGATACAATGCTTTCAATAATCCGCACAAAGGTCAAATCCAAGGGAGAGAATATTTTACAGAATATGATATACATGGAGCAGAAATGGGAGCTGGAGAAAAACCAAGACCAAACTACAGGGTAGTGTCATGTACAGAGATCCCAACCCGCCGCCTTGGCTCGTCCCTTCCTCTCCCACCAGAAGGAAGGGCCTTCGATGCTTGCCATTAATTTTTATTTTCTTATTACAGAGCGAGCCTACAGAATAGCAAGGTTACATTTTAACAACAAGAATTCCTTAAAAAATATCTCCATCCAGTTCCAAATCATAGATAAGTGAAATCCTGACAAGAGCACATCTCTAAAGAAAAGAATCCCCCCACCCCCAAAATACCCCCAAAGCAAATAAAACCCCCAGAAAATCCCAAAGTTAGCTGGAGATCACAGTTTCAAAGTCCCAGGTCAGATTAACCCCTTTTTTTTCCGGTGGATTTTAAAAAAAAATTATTAAAAAAATCGATTTTTGCAGTGAACCAGCTGAAGGACTCTGGGGAAGGGAGGGACAAGAGATTTCTTCTTGTACTCGGAGGGGGGGAAAAGACTAACACAGTGCATGCCACAGTCACAGAGAGCAAGATCACGATTCATTCGAGGATGTGATCCTAGAAGGGGTCACCTGCGTTAACAAGTTTATAACGAGGTGGTGGAGTCTCTTCCCCAAAGCAGATCTTGTTAACTGGAGGAGGAAGCGTTGTGCTGCAAACGAACAAAAAAACCCCCAAAAAATAGAAGGGAAAAAACCCCCAAAACAAAACAAAACAAAAAAAAAAGGAAAAAAGAAAAAAGAAAAACAGGCCTTCTGAACGAAAACCACCATTGTAAACTGTCCAGTTTATTTAAAAAAATGACTACAACAGAGACAACATGATTTCATATCTAGACTAGCTTCCTGGTGTCGCACGGCACAAACATACAACAGGTTCGGTTTCTGTCTTTATTTAAAAGAACAAAGCAAAGAGATCGGAGTTGGGTGCTAGAGGCTTCCGTTTGTTTCCAAAAAGAAGTGTCATGTACATATATAAACCCTTCTGCACAAAGAAGGGTCTGGTCATGTCTTGAAATATTTTAAGTTTTGTCCTTCATGTTTTATGGAATAAAAAGTTCAGCCTTTTTATTGCATGAAACTAAACCTGGGGTTTTGGCCCCCGCCACGCGTGTCCCTGCCCATACACCTAGCTTCTTCTTCTTCTTCTTGCATAATTCGTTGAGATCCTCCGAACGGCAGCTGACTCTCTTGATCCTGGAGAGGAGGAGGGGGAGGGAAATCACACACTCATCGTCATGCTGGGGGAATACTGGAAGAGAGACAGAGCCACGGTGAGAAACCAGGCGGGTCAGATCCCCGGACATCGAAGAGAGGGATGCAAAAGGAGGCTGATGACAACTACACAGCAATCTAATTGGATCTAATAAACCAGGAAGAGAGGATATGCTGGAGACTCCAATTTATCAGGGCCTAATCTGTGCTGTAACTTACTCTTCCGGGAAGAAAATCAGCAGAACAGTATGGGGCGAGATGCAATTTCAAACAAACAATTAACATGCACATGTGTATATGCTGCTAACGGAGGGAGAAGAGCAGGGATGTCTGCAGGCCAGCACAGCCACCCCTGCACGGGCTCCTCTCCATCCTGCAGATCCTGCCCCCTCCACCAGCACACCCCATCCCACCACAGACCCCAAGCTTCCACTCACTGGACTATTCCCTCCTGCCCACTTTTCTGTCCTGGAGCAGCTCACACATGGCACAACCCAAGTCCAAAAGGCACCCACTGTGCCAAGCCCACCCATCCCAGTGCCAGGACACCTCGGGGACAGTCCCCCCCTCCCCCATCCCCCGGCAGGCACTCACTCACATTGTCATTTTGGAAGGAATGGAGAAAGTTGCCTCCCAGCTCCCCGTCGTCTCTTGGAGTGCCCGGGGGATTGCTAATGCCACTTATGTTGTTTGGAGAATTCTGTGGGAGATGGGAGGAGAGGTGGTGAGCAGGTCCCCATGCCCCCCTCGAAATGCCACAGGGGCAGGACACAGCCCTGCCCACCCCAGCCACATTCCCCATGTCCCCATCCATCAGGGTCCCTGCAGCACCCCAGCGCTGAGGAAAGGGGAGAGCCCACACACCCACCCTGCAGCCAACCCCACTCACTTTTGGAAGTCCATCTATGTCTCCTGACCCTGCAGCGAGGGGAGAGAAAAGAGAAGAGCCTTACTGGGCCTGCAGCCATGGCCCCACGCCCCCCACACCCCCACTGATCCCCACCCAAAGGCTCTGCTTTGAGCACTGGTGCGAACTGGGGGCTGCCCCCGGGATGGGAGCAGGCACTGAGATGCTCTGCCAGTGTCCCAGGGAACGAAGGACCCTCGTGGCTCACCTAACGATCCGTTCATGTGATGGGGCTCCATCCCGCCCATGCCGCCCATGGGGCCGTCAGAGCCGGGGCCCATCGGGAACTGCGGAAGAAAAAGGCGACAAAACCAAAATCAGTCAGAAAACAACTCCAAGCAGCTGCCACGGTGGCTCCTGAGGACTGTCCCTGCTCCAGCCATCCCTCTGGAGCAGCGCAAGGATGGACATATCGTAGAATCGCTGAATTGTTAAGGCTGCAAAAGTCCTTTGAGATCAACAAGTCCAACTCTCAATTCAGCGCCACCACTAAACCACATCCTCAAGTGCCAGATCCACACGTTTCTTGGACACTTCCAGGGATGGTGACTCCACCACTGCCCTGGGCAGCACATTCCAAAGCTCGGCAATCCCTTCCATGAAAAAAATTTTCCTAATATCCAATCTCAGCATTCCCTGGCACAGCCTGGGGCTGTACACCTGCTGAGGCTGCAAGGCTCATGGTCCTGTGGGTTCACCTATAAAATCTGGCTGGATGGCAGACCCAGAGCCATGGCAGCAAAGAGGGCTCCTTCCAAGCAGCATTCCACAGGATTTAAGGCTGCCCATATCCCACAAAACCCAGCACCTCGGCCGGAGCAGCAGGACCGCTGCTCTCTTAATAAGCATAAAAAATTAACAAAGTCGCCCAAGAGTTAATCGCTTTTTGATGGTTTGTTTTATTTCTGTTTTGTAACAAATGGCTGAAATCAATTAAACTGCTTTACTCTCAACTGATGAAGTTAATTATGATTTGTTATGGTATCTGATATGTAAATTATTAGAAAGCAGACTTACATTCGATCGACTGCCTGCGGGCGGTACTGGATTAATCATTGTGTAGATGTTGTCACTTGAATTTGTTGAATCTGTGGAACAGTGAAGCCCAGTAAGTCGGGTGATTAATTCATTTCTTAATTAAAACAAACTCATGCCACTTGAACTCATTCTTTTGTATTTTATCACCCAAAATTCCCTCTAACTACCACCATTTTCTGGCTAATTTGTATTTAATGAAGATCCACAAAGTTTTTAATCACAGAAATTCAACTGTGAAAAATAATTCAACTCCTGGCTGGGAAGGGTGGGGAGGTAATTCCTCACCTTCCTGAGCCCCACAGCATCCGAATCCATAGGGGGATGTAGGAACATCCCCAGATGCCATCCCAAAGCCAAGCACTCCATGCCACTCACTTCCCAGAAAGCCAAAAGCCACAAAAATTGGTCATTACCAATAGGGCAGGGATTGCCTGGGCTTGGCAGAACAATCCCAGGGATGGGGATCTCCTGGCATGGGAAGGTACAAGAGCCTGGGAGGGCTAGCCCTGGAGAGAGGGGGGTCTCAGGGGGCTCCTACCTGCAGGGCTGGGCATGATGGGTGTCCCTGGAGGGCCACCGCCGCCAGGCGGACCCTGCGGAGACAAAGCTGGCGTCAGAGGTGCAAACATAAGCATTGCCCACCTTTCCATGTTTTCAAACACCTCCCCCAGCTCTCACCCCCCCAAACCCAGCCCAGTCTGCTCCCATGGCACTGATTCCTCTCCAAACCACGTGAACTCCTGACGAAAGGACAGACAGCTGGGGCAGGAGGACTCACCACGTATGTACCAGGCGATGAAGAAGAGTATGGGATCTGTAGGGACAAGAGAGACAGGTTCAGCCATGGGGTGCTCCCACAGGCTGGATCCCAGCAGGGCACAGCCAAGACTCCCCAGGATGGGAGTCTCAGCAGCCTAAGCAAGAGGCTGGGGAACCCCCTCTCATTAGCAGGACTCAGCTAATGGGGAATGATCCCATTTGCAGGACACCTCCCAACCGACCCTGCCCTTGCTCCAAGATACTCACTGAGTTAGCACTGCTGGGGTTCGGCCACGGTCTACCGGCACCCGGCCCCCTGGGGATAAAATTAAACAGGGGAAAAAATAAATGTTGTGCTTTTCTCCAGGCAGTCCCGAGTCAGCGGCCAAACCTCCCGGCGCGGGGATTGCCTTACATGTTAATTCCAGGCATGCCAGGACCTAGGGAGTTGGGTGGAGGTCTCATGCCGCTGCCGTAGTTCTGCAACGATAACCAAGGGTCAGCGTACCGTAACGGGAAGGGGACACCAGAGAGACAAGAGAAAGGGGGGAAAAAAGCCAATAAGCAAACAAAAACCCAAGCGGTTCTGTGAGCAAAAATGAGCTTTAAAAAAAAAATTAATGATGATGAACATAAGAGGCAATTGTGTTTATAAAAAAAAAAAAAGGGAGCTGAATATGGATGGGAGCCAGGCTGAGCCCCGAAGTTCCCCCTCCCTGCTCTCTGTGGAGGGAAAACATCCCCCTCCCAGCTCCGGGACACGATTCTGTTCACAGCCCAGAGCGCCAGCAACAGCCTTTTGGATTTTTCCCTTTGTGCAGGAGAAAACAGGGGCAGGAGGAAGAGAAAAGGCACCACTTGGAAGGTTCCTGCTGCAGTGTAAGGATGAGGAAAGGCTGCATGAGCTCCTGCTGAGATGGAGCACTCCTTGCTCCCTGGATGACTGCTGGAGTAGGGAAAACCAAGCCAGGCTTGTTTTTCTGTTGCTCCCCAGCTCTCTGCTCCATCCCCTGGAGCAGGTCTGCAGCCGTGGGGAGCGGGCGAGGGCAGGCAGCCCCCTGGGCCTTCTCTCCTGCCTTACTCCTTCCTGGCTTAGCCTCCAGCTGGGACCGGGAGCCTCAGATCTGCATCCCTCATCTCCTAAAACCAGCTCCAGTACAAAGCCAAGCCCAAGGCAGTGGAGGAAGAGGAATCCCCCGAATGCCGCGCTCCATTTGGTCTGTGCTTTGCTCCCTGTGCCCTCCAGGCGACGTGCAGCTGGATTTAGGTCGCGCTGCCACTCTTCCCCTCCCACCTCCCTCTCCATAACGCATCTTTTTGGACTGTATTTCTGCCATTTAAAGAAAAAACTGCTACAGCAGGAGGAGGGATGGTTGGCCACTTCCTACACCACAGACCCTTGCAGTGCTCCAAACTGCATTTTAAGTACAATACTTTAGTGCTGTCAATTTTTACCTGGATTTACAGATGCACCAGTGCATGGTGCACTGCTGAGGGCATCACCAAAGTTTGTTTTGAAGAGGCAGAAAAGGGTTTTCCCCAAACAAATTACCAGCAAGTCCTTAACTGATCGAAATTTCAGCCATTTACACTGAATAGCAGCATCAAGCCCCTTGTTTTATTTAAAAAAAAAAAAATAAAAAAAAAAAAAATAAAAAAAAAAAAAAAAAAAAAAAAAAAAAAAAACAAAAAAAAAAAAAAAAAAAAAAAAAAAAAAAAAAAAAAAAGGCTCAGCGTTTTTAATTGGAGCTGAAAGGCTGGAAAACGAAGCCAGCTGAAAGATGCTCAGGGAGGGTGGGGAGGGACTGCAGCTGTGCCGAGTGACCTGGATGCCCGGCTCGGGCAAGGCACCGCCAAAACCCAGAAAGCTACAAACCCTCCTCATTTTGGTGCTGGCAAACCCTGTCCTGGCTTCTGCAGAGCTACAAATGGGACTCTTAAAGGGAAAAAAGGCAGCGGCAATCAGCTGAAAGGGATGATTCATCACTGCTGTGTAATAAGGAGCTGTTGTCAGGACGCGGGATGTCCTGGCTGGATGTTCTGCAGCCCTCTGGAATCGTTTGAGCTGTATTTAGGAAGATCCCGATGCAAAGCTTCAAGGAAAACAAGCCCTAGGCACACAAGGTGCGAGGGGCTGCTGCGTCTGGGTCGGTATTTTTGGTGGCTGCCTGCGCAGGCGCCGATTCCTGGATGGCTGCGGGGAGGCAGTGCCTGTGGGTGCCAGATTGGGAAGCCCAGCGCTTCTCCAGGGAAAGGCTGCCTCTTAAAAAACCTCTCCCCAATGTACATACACAGGGAGCGGTGGAGTCAAAAATAAAGCTCTGAACATTTCACAACTCCTGCCGGCTCCCAGAGCCGCCGCCATCCCACGCGGCGCTCAGCGCGCGCTCGCCGCTTCCAAGTTTCGCGGTGAGCTCTGGAAGTGGGAAGCAGCCTCCCCCGGGCAAACCGCCGCCGCTCGCCTTGGCGCAAGCCACGCTAGCAAATGCCTCTTTTTTTTTTTTTTTTTTTTGGGTGTAATCCTCCAGGAAAGGAGGATTTTAAGCACAGCAGCAGGCCTACGGGAGGGCCTGCCTGTGAAACGATGCTGGCGCAGGTTTTTTGTGCCCTGCCCTAGGATGGATCCGGGTGCCCGTGGACACGGTGGAGCACCCCTGAGCAGCATCCTCAGATTGGTTCTAAAGAGATGACACAACTCCCTCTTTACACAACATTCACTTATCTCAACAGTCTCCAGGGGAAAAACAAAACAAAACTCCAGCGCACCCGCTCATCTCCTGACAGACTCTGATCCTCGCGCTACAAACTCCACGTAGGCGACGATGCAGAGAGGATAAACCTCCAACCAAAATATGGTAATCTGGTTTTGAAGTCTCGTAGAAAGAACAAACAGGAGTGAGTCAACAACAAGCCACTCCATAAAGTGAATCAATGGAATGACAGCATATATTAACCCAGATCTGCTTAATTTCAAGAGTTTACTCCCCTTTCCTGAAATAGAGAGCTCAAGCAGGCAGCAGGAGGGGCAGGTGAAGGGGAACCTCGCAGGGGAAAGCCTTATTCCCTTTGCTAAAGGGATCTTTGCCATTTCTTTTTATTTATTAATTTCGAATGCAAGCCTCCTTTCCCTTTCCTGCTATTAGGGTTGTAACTGTTTCCCAGGCAGGCAGTGTAATGCACTCAAAGGCTGCTCCGGCGCGGAGCTAAGTGCCATCCCCTCTGACAGAAGGGCAGGAGGGAGGCTGCAATACCCTTAATGAGCTCTGAAGACCTCACTCCTGTTAAAAGGAGGGATTTCCAGATGCAAGACTAATGTAAAACGCATTAACGCTAATGGGGGGGACAGGGTGTAGGAGGGGAACTCCCAGATCTCGGAGCCCCAGGAGGTTGTTCCCATGGTTTGTAGGATGCGCTTTGGCACTGGGCTTACCTGCGGACCGGGACCCATGGGGCCCATCCCTCGCGGAGGATTCATCCTTTGCATGGGGCCGCCCATGTTAGGGTGCCCTGTTGGGAGGAAAGCAGAGGTGTTACACGGCACAGAAGCCACTCTGGGTCCCAAATTAACAGCTAATTAGGAACATCAAGGCTCGACCCTCCTCTGCTGGGTTTACCTTGCTGTCGCGTGGGATCCATTGAATTGGGCAGCAATGGCTGTGTACCGGGAACGGCACCCGGGGGCTGTGAAAGCAAGGGAGCAAGATTAAAAAATAAATCCGGCATCCCGCTGCATCCTGCTGCATCCCGCTGCATCCCACATCCCACTGCTACAGCCTCCTGGTGTTTGCCTCCCTCATCCTTCTGCAAATCCCCTCTAAACCCCAAACAAGGCGCCAGCATTTCCTCCTCCCCCCAGGCCAAACGTTGTTGTACTTTAGGGAAGCAGAGGAAAACCTGGGCTGAGCAGGGCAGAGGTGTCAAATCCAGCAGGGAGAGGTGACGAGCAGCATGGCACCCTGGTAACACACAGCACCAGGGCCAAACCAGGCAGTGATTTACGGGCTGTGGCGGGGAGATGCTCCATGGGCATCAGAGCAGGGCTGGGACCCATCCTCGCACAGGCTGAGGCAAAGGCGGATGCTCCCCCTCCCCAAACTCACATTCCACCCAGGCAATGCTGCTATTTAAGCTTCAAAGGCTACTCCAAACAGATAAGAGGGAAGAAAAATGCAGATATTGTCTGCCTGAGGGAAGCAAACTGTAAACAGTTTTGCTTCAACGCTGCCTTTTATTTGGATGCCGACGCCGAGGATCCCAGTGCTGGAGCACAGCACATGCCCTGGGTGCACATGGCTGTGCCGAGGACAAATCAGCCTGATCCCAAGTTTTTTGCAGGCTGGAAGCTGGCAGCAGGAGGAAGATAAACCAAGAGGGTTGCAGAGGTGGATATTTACACTTCTGCTGCCTGACCTTCCTGCCTGCCTGTTTATTCCTCTTGTCCTCCAGGATGTGACCATAACCTTGCTGAGCTCTGCCTAAGTACAAATATGTGTTTTATATGTGGTGTTTAGGGGAAAAAAATGAAATCCTTCTAGTTAACTTTACCCACTCCTGGATGCTTGATCCTGCCGTGGGAACAGCCTCCCTAAACCAGTCCCCCCTGCCTCTCCTGCCTGCCCAGCTCACTGTGCTCGCCTCCAGCAGAGCTCAGGATGAGCCCAGAACCACTGCAGGATGGGGTCCTGTTAAAACTGACCCACGAGGAGGTGCAGTGAATTAATACCTCGTTAGTACAGCCATCAGTGCCCTGGGTGGAAGGCTCTTCCAGCCATCCAGGCATGGGGGTTCTCCATTAGCCCCTTCTGGGTTTTTCTCAGCTGCATCTCAGCATCAGTTAGCAAGTTCCAAAGAGTCAAGTCTCAAATCCAGCAAGCACGAACCCAGAGCAAGCTGGTACATCCTATTTCCTGACTATCCTGCTCCTTCTGCTAATTAGACCTACAGGAAAATAACGCTGATAGCCAAAGAACAAGCTCCCAAGATAATTTCTAAACAGACACCTTTGCTGCTCGAAGGAATGACAGGTTTCCTTTAATTTCCCTTTAGTGACAAATAACCTCTGGCTTGGTCATTACCCTATGGTTCTGCATGGCATCATTGGGAAGGAGGTGAATTCCTTAACCAAACGCCATGCATGCGCCCAGGCAGGGCGTGGGGTGGAAGCCTCCGTCCGTAAGGCCAGAAACAAACTGCCCTTGTATAAGCCGGGATAAGAGGATAAACCCAACCCAAAAAATTCAGCGGTGACCTGCCCTGCTTGACCCTGCCGCTGATCTAAACGCTCGGTCAACCCAGCAGCAGGATTATGTCCATCACTTTAATTTTCTGCGATTGCAGGGAAAATCCAGCCGGGCAGCGAGCACGCGGCACGGCACAGCCCTGCCGGGAACACCACGGGTGGAAAGCAGCACATTCCCCACTGCTGCTTCCAACCTGGATAGGCCGAAACCTCAACATAAAATTCAACTAGCATCGTTAAGTGACACCTGATGCTCCAGCACCAGGAAAAAGGAGGGTGACCAAAGGAGGCAACGCTTGCCACCCAAACCCAAGGGGCACCTGCAGGACACCTAGCCCTCGTCCCCCTTCCCAAATAACAGCTATCTCTAGGAAATCCAGAATCCCGGGAGCGCAGTACCTGGTTGCCCATCCTGATGGGGGGCCGGGGACCTCCGGCGTAGCGCGGCGACATGAACGGCTGTGGGGACACAAAAGGGAGTCAGGGCTGAGCTGTGGGGAGGCAGCACGCTCCCCACGCACGCTGGTTAGCCTGTACACACTGCTTTTGGTATTTTTGTTTGGTTTTTTTTTCTGGAGACATCCTTTTTAAAAAAGTCACGTTTCAAAAGGGAAAAAAAAAAAAGAGAAAGGTGTCTGGAGTCCGTTTTTTAGACATTTTCTCTGTAGGTTTATTGTTTGAGAGCGTGTTTGACATCGGCAATACTAGGTGAGGCTGTTAAAATTAGTGCATCGGAAACCCTGAGTGTTAGATAATGTTCAAGTTTAAATATATAGAGATATATTAAAAAAAAGTGGCAAATAAGCACATACAGACACGCACACACAAAAAACCCCAGTGCTAAGTACTAAAAAAAAAAAGAAGAAAGGCTTAAAGTTACTTCTTTTTACAACTGCTGCTACTAACAGAAGCTTAAAAACCCACATCAAGTTAAATTTCTCAGGCTACCTTGGGAAGGTAAAACAGTCTGATACCCACGATTGACTTCTCAGTCCACTGACAACTGCATATCCAAAAAACACGAAAAAAAAAAAAAGAAAAAAAAAAAAGAGAAAGAAAAAAAAAAAAGGGAAAAAAACCAACATTTTGCTTCGGAGCTGGGGTGCCCGGGGGGATGCTCCCCGGGGAGCGGATACCCGCTGCCCAGCATGCTTACAGAGGGGGGAAAAAAGAAGTAAATCGAGCGCACGTCGCGGTTCACAGCCCTACCCATCACTAGTGTCTTTACCTGACTGTGGGGTCCCATCATGCTGTTAGGATTGTGGGGTGGAGGCTGTGCGTGTGGCGAGGGCTGTGACCCAGGCGGTCCCTGTGAGGTCAGACAGTAGAAGGAGGTTATAGATTAGCACATGAAAGCGCAGAAAGAGCTAAAAAAAGGATTCACGGGTGGACCTGTTTAGTTGGGGAGTCAGTTCTCCCGGTTTTAAATCAATTTTTTTTCCTTTTTTTTTAAAATAGAGCTTCTATTCATTTGCAGCTGAACAATGAATAATGATATATGCAAAAAAATATATATATTCAAAATCAGAACATCTGTCAAAATACAGTGGCCACATCGAGGGTAAACGGTCCAGTGGTTCAACCAAGTCTGCAATGATAAACACACAGGGAAACACTTTCCAGGGGCGTGCAACGAGGAAAAAAAAATATGCAGGAGAGGACCAGAGAGGTTGGGGGGGAAATAGAAAAACCACCCCCAAAAAGAAGAAAAAAAAATTCTAAAAATAAAAAAATAAAAAAATCAACAACAAAAAAATATTTTTCCTCTCTCATCCCAAAGGTTGGAAACACCTCCGGGTTTGTGCTTTGACCGTGGTTCACTGGAGGTGCTGGAGCGAGCGCGGAGGACGAGGAGCCCGTCCCAGCTCACGCTTGGGCAGCGTTTGGCCGGCACAAGCGGGGCTGCACCGCCACACTGAAGGGATGCAACATCCTTCCTCGAGGTGGATTCCCTAAGGATGCGAGTAAAATGGCTTGCGAGCAAAGAAAGGATGTCTAGGGGAAAAAAGGAGAGATTAGTTGGTGCAGGTTTAAGGCTGCAATGCAGCAGTCGCTGACATTTTGGGCTTGAACGCCCACTTTAATTTTTGGTTTTTTTTAATTTCCCTTAAAAGCACGAAATGAAAATTTGCTTGGAAAAACCGTGAGCTCGGTGCAAGAAATATACCGGTGCGTGTTAACATGAGGAAAGGAAAAAAAAAAAAAGTCTTTTTTGAGTCGAAGGAGGTGTAATTGGTAGAGAAAGCACAGGAGCTCTGTCAGTAGGTGATGGGAAGCGACGGCAGGCTCCAGGACCGGCGCCTGAGCAGATGTTCTCTACCTGCCTCGTTACTAATTTCAACAAGTGTTCGCCTTCTAGCTGCTGCCAGCAATGGCATGGTTTGTTACCATGAGCAATTTTCTTAATTAACAGACATTAATTAGCCATTTAGCAATTTTGCAAGCATTTGTTTAGCAGCTTTCCTAAACATGAATACCACTGTGATAATGGTACTGATTAGAGGGTCCCCTAATTAACAGTACAGGGAAGGAAAATTGAAATCACATAAATTAAAAAGGGAGGGGAAGTTAATGAAGGCAGGACATATTTGCACCTGCAAATCTTTTGTACGGCAGAAACTTGAGTGCAATGTAAATAAAGTAAGAGGGTGGGTTTTTTCTTCTTTTTTTTCCTTCTTTTTTTTTTAAATTTTTTTTTTTTTATTTGAATGGCACGGCGGCGAGATGGAGCCAAGCGGATTTAAACCAACAGCCTCCTGCCAGCCTCTCTGCTCCAGCCGCTGAAATCCCACCACTTACATCACCATTTATTCTCCAGGAGCCAAAAGGGACCAGCCCCTGCCCTTAGTGCCTGGCCAACCTCATCTGGACGAGGTCACAGCACCTCAGGAAAACCCTCCCCACTGCCTTCTCCATCCATGTCCCACCACAGTGGAGAAGACAAACCTCTGAGGTCCAACTGCAGCATCACCCTCCTTTAGCAGAAGTCCTCTCCAGGCATGAAAGTTGACTTATTTTTGCTTCTGAGTTGCTAACTCTGTGAATGCAAAGTGCAGCAGGGGCAGCAGACACCTCCCACCATCCCCCAGCAAGGTCTTGCCACCCCCAAAGCCCTTCCTACACATCTCAGCTGCAGAATCTGGGTTAGGGAGGATCAGAAGAGGTGAATGAGTGATAAAACTAAGTGGAAGGTAAAAACCAGGGCTGGCAGAGGCCAGACCTCAAGCCCCATCAATGCAAGAGTCAGTGTCCCCCATGATGCCTGCCTTGTGCTGCAAGAGGGGGTCACTGCTGTCCAGGTACTGACGTCCTTCCCCTCGTGTTCCAGAGCAGCTGAGGGCGTGGGGCGAACAGGTATCAAACACATGGGGGACACGGCCACCTGAAGGCACCCTGGCTGGGCCTGAAGGTGATGCTTTGGGTCTGCATTTTGAGCTGCAGAGCAAACAGTGTTTGATTATCGGAGAAAAAGCATCTATGAGCCATGGCAGCATTTCCACCAGAGAAAAATACCCTGTGGGCAGCTGTATCCAGAGAGCATCCGTTGTTTGTGCTGCTGAGTGCATCCTCTGGAGCGTGGTCCTGCCCCGACACCAAGGCGGCTCCTGGGATGCTCCAGGCTCAGCGCTGCAGCATCCTTGCCCTTGCTTTATCCCATGTGGGACTGTTCCCACAGGGCACTTCTGGATAAGGTGACGCCCAGCTTGTGCAAACGTTTTGGCAGGAAGGGAGGAGCTGAAAGCAGCTTTTTAATTTTTCCTTCTTTTCTTGCTTTTTCTGTGCAGCAGCATCCAAAATGCTCGCTCCGAGCTGCGACCACCGCGGCCCCCTTGGCACGGCTGCCCTGCTCCATCAGAAACGCAGCCCCTCTGGACAGTGTTATCCTCGTAAGTATTTGCAGCTGTTTCAGGGCTGGGACCCGTGTTGGGGCTGGACTGCCTGCTGGAGTGGTTGCCCTTTTGCACGGGATTGCCTCACTGCAGAGGGAGCAGCAGATGATCCCGATGGATCACGGCCGTTGAGACAAGTGTTTTGCAGAGATGACATGTGGGCTCCAACCAACAGAACATCCCTTTTTTCTTAAAAAAAGTATGTTTAGCGGTTATTAACTACTCCTGTTAAAATGGGAGGCTGAACACATGCTGTCCTGCTTCCTCCACATCTCTCCATCCAGCCCTGGAGTTGCATCCCTGGGGCACAGCTCCTTCTGATACACCATGCTGGGTGAGCAGGACCTGCTCCTGAGGTTACTTCACTCTCATCTCCAGACCAGCACTCTCCCCAACCAGAGAAACCCCCACCATCTCTCAAGGTTTTCTTTTTTCCCCCCAAACTGGCCACTCTTTGGGTGGAGTCATTCTTCATTTTCCTGTAGCTGCCTCAAAAAACCCCAAAAAACAACCCCAACAGCTAAAACGGTGTTAGAGGAAACTGTTTCCAACAGCTGTCAATGCCCCAACCTCTGCTCTGCTTCACTTTTTTTCTCCTCTTTACACTCCAGGGACTTTCAAAGCCCAACCTGGCCCGCTGGACAGCCGAAGTTTGCTGCCACAGCTGCTTCCTACAGGGAGTTTCCAGGAGATCAGGTTATTTCCACTCTGTCTTTCATGAGCTTGACTCTTCAAACTTCTTGTAAAATATTAAAGATGGAAAATGGCACGAGCGATCATAGCTCTGCGTGTGTCAATTTATGTTTCCAGCGTAATTCACCACAAATGGATCATGTTTTATGGGCTACATACTTTCAGCTAATGGGGGAGTTTTGCTATTTAAAAACATTTTCAAGCACCTCTGGGGGTGGCAGAACAAGGCAGGATGGTATGAGAAGGCAAAGCATCACTGCCACAAGACACCGATGGTTTCGAGTTAGCAATAGGGAGGCATCTTGTGTTTAAAATACCTGCCCCTGCCTGCTAGTTTTGACGTTAGAAAATACTAAAATAAATTAGATGGATATTAATTAAAGCCATGCCTGGGTTTACTGGAGAGGAGCTTTATATCTACTGAAGGAGAGAGATGTTTTGCAAGTTGTCAAGAAAAAAGTGAGGTATCTATCTCTTAAGGAGCCTTTAGGGGAGATGCTCCAGTTGCCTTCAAAGAGAAAGACCCCGGTTGACTTCCAGCACGTGGTGCTGGGTGAGGACCTTCCCCAGACAGGGCAAGGCGAGGCTAGGAGAGGTTAGGCAAGGCAAGGCAAGGCAAGGCAAAGCAAGGCAAAGCAAAGCAAGGCGAGGTTAGGCAAGGCAAGGCAGCAAGGCAAGGCGAGGCGAGGCGGGCCAAGTTCCCCCGCAGACAGCGAAAGGCAGTCGTGGGCAGGAACTCTGCCTCGCCTGCAGCTGGGGCTCCCAACTGCAGAAGCCTGGTTTTAAGGAATATGTTTAACACAAGCTCTTCAGGAAACAAACCCGTGTCAGCCGGAGCCAAGAACAGTCACCTCCATCTGGCTGGAGCACCCGAGAGAAAGTTGACTGCAAATCCCACCATATGCTCCAGACGCTCGGTACAAAAGCCTCGGGCATCCTACTAAACTTCCAGAAAAAAACTTTCTCTGATGCCTGCTTTTCCTTTCCTCCAGCTTGTAGGCTACCTTCCTTCAAACCTTGCCTGGTGCAGGCTGGTACCAAGTTCTACCCCAGGATTTTGGGAATGGCAGCCTGGTTTTGTGGCTCTCGTGCGGCCTCACTGGAACTGGCCGACCAGAGCTCCTGGCACCCGCTGAGCAGCGGCAAATCCCACTGAGACATCAGGACAGCAGGGGGAAAATGGTGGCATCCAAGGAGGGAGCAGGACAACATGGACCCCCTCCTATTGTCCCTGGTTTTACCATCCTCACCCCACTGGCGACCTCACCCAAAGAGGGAGGTCTCCAGGATGAGGGGAGGAGAGGTGGGGAGGGCAAGGGATGGTGGGGGGAAGAGGGTGGGGGGCCAGGCTCTGGAGCCCCAGGTCCTCCCCAGCTCCCGAGGTCTGTCTGCATTAGGGGGCAGTGTGGGAACACGGAGCAGCCGGCGCTTTGTTTTGGTGCATCTCGGCGCCGAGCCGCTGATGCATAGCTAACGCAGCGCCGACATTGATTTATGGTCAACTTTCCATTTCATCAGCGCGGGGTACGGGGCGGTGCGGGGACTCTGCGCTGGGGAGAGCAGGCATGGCTGGGGGGGCTGCTGACTCGGCCCCCCCGTTTATTTACTGGTATAAAGGTGTGGGATTAATCGCTTTCAATTTTTTGTTTTCCTTCCTATATTTCCCTGGCATCCCCCATCCCTCTTGTGAGGAATCTGCACCCCGGCATCAATCCAGCTTTCAAAACAAAAGCAGGAACGCCTCTGATGACCTTTAGGAGGATGAGCAGAGGGTTTGTTTGCTCATTTCAACGGGACAAAGAGAGACATTTAAATAAAAGCATCTACCCATGCCGGCCGTCAACCCAGCCAACCTTTTGTCCGGAGCGCAGCTGATGCTGTGCTGCTGGCCGGCACCATGAAATGCCCCAGCAACCCAAGAGTGCCATGGACCTCTCCTTTCCCATAATTTTGGGAGATTCTGCAGGCTGCACTTCCCTTGGCCCCCGGCCTGAAGGTCGCTGCTGAGCCCTGGCAGTGGGAAGGGAATCTCACTGCAAGGCAGTGGCTGTGGATGGGCGCTGCAGCCTGGAGTCCTCCTTGCTTCTCCCTTTCCTGGAGCATTCCTTCTCCTCCAAGCTCATTCACATGGGTTTGGGATACAACATCCCAGGAATGGTCCATATAATTTTTCCCTTTGCCAGCCTGCGATGGACATCCTCACGTGCAGGGCTGGAGGGGCTCATACACCCCCAGGGTGGCAGTGCAGGGTTTCTGCTACCCGAGCTCTGCTGGTGACTCATTCCTCAGCTCCCTGTGTGACTCCCCACCATGCCTGGACATGATCAAGCTCTCTAACTCCTCTCAGAAACTATCTGGCAATGCCTGCTACCCTTGGGGATATCCCTTGCAGGTCCCTGGAGCAGAAGAGCGAGATGCTGAAAACCCCTGTGCCCTCTCCAGCACTCTCCTGGCATGAGGAATGGCACTGGCTGAGGTGGTACCACCTCACTCACTCGCAGGGCTGGCATACCAAGGGTTGGGGAGAAGTCCTTTCTATCTTCTGTGACCTTTTTGTTTTGGCTGTCTGAATTTAGGCACTTTAATCTCCTACAGAGAGGAAATTACCCTCGAGCTGTGACTGGCTCGACACTGAGCCTCCAGCCCACCTCTGCAAGAGCTGCTCTCCAGCATCTCCTGAAGCTGGAATGAGCTCCAGCACCCGCAATAAATCAGACAGGCTTTCATGGAGGCGATGTTCAGACTGTGTTAAAAGGTGGGATTTTTCTTCTGCTTTCCATCCTGAGGGCTGGGAGGAGAAACCAGATGTTGGAGGGCTTTCAGGAAAGGCAGGCTCTTGAGATGTCACATGTGAGCCATATGCACCGGCACCCATCCTCTCTTCCCTCCGGCAGCGCTGGGGATGGGCAGCATAACCTGTAGCTGTGTTATTACATTGTCTGGGGTTTCAGGATCCCCTCCTGCTTCTGAGCCACCCCATTCCCCAGCGGCTCCTGGGCCAGCTGCACGGGAGGCAGGGAGCTAGGATGGGTTGTTTGCTCCTGAATCAGACCCTCAGTGCAAAAGTGCTACAGGGGGGCAGAAAGGAAAGAGGGGGGACAGCTTGGAGGCTGTCAACGGGAAGAGTTGAGACGGCAGCACGAACAGTAAGTCTGTAGAGATGTGACTCCTCTTCCTCACCTTTCCCGCTCTGGGAAAGCCAACCCATACTCTTGATGCCTTGCCCTAAATTCATGCCAGTTTTGCAGCCCTCGCAGCTCGGCGTGAAGCAGAAGCCCCAAAGGACAGTCAGCTTCACCGCGGGGCGAGATCAGGACGTTTTGGAGACACATTTGTTGGAAGCAGCAGCTTGGCACTCGGATTGCTGGCAGCAGCTATGACCTGCGAGATTGCATCTCCGCCGTTGGCTTCACCCCCAGCCGCCGAGCGCTGCTACAAGATTCGCCTGTTTTAGGGTGCCTGATCAATATCGGATATTCTTATTTAGTCAGAAGCATGTTCAGGAAATGGGATGTCTCTTTCTCTCAAAAAAAAAAGACAGGACCCTCCTTCCCCCTTCCCACACAAACGCGATCGCCGATATCGGGCTCAGATATCACCACAATAAATCACAAGCTCCTTATCGAGCTCGCCTGTCTACTGCCCGAGAAGTTCTCCCATACACAAATCACAAGCCCAGATTAAAAAAAGCCCAGCTTGCCAAAACAAATATTCCTTTCAACTCTTATCCCATTTTTTACACGAACAAGTGTTTCGTCCTCAAGCAAGAGGATTTTAAAGCACCGAAAGCTTATGTTGCTGCAAACTAGTGCGGCTCACTCCGGGCAAAGAGATTCCTGAGAAAACCCCCAAGGTTCAAGGTTTGAAAACTCCCTTTTCTTTGTGCTTGTTGATATCCTTTCTGTCAGCGTCACTCCAAACATATGTTACCCCCTCCTCCATCAGACCTCAGCGTGGGATAAGGAAGGAGTGAGGGGACTTTGCTGGGTATTTGCTTACAAGGTGCCTCCCCGGCATTCAGGGATTTGGCTGGAGCCCACTCCCGCCTGCAGCCGCAGCCAGGGTTTGTTAATGCGTTCAGTGATTGCATTTGGAAAAAATCAAGTGGTTAACCAGAGGAGGGGGAAAAAGTTTCAGAATCAAAATCCAGAATGTTTTCAATTACGCACGTCTGTTAGGACTGGAGAACAAATACAATCCCAACCCAAACACAAACCAAGAAGCTTTGGAAAAAAACATCGGTTGTAAATACACAGTAACCTCTTCGAGCAAGAAAGGAATTTGCTTTAAGGCCACAAAAGATAGAAAGCAAACATGGAAGGACAGCAGAACACAAGTTATTCCTAGACAGGTCAGCTGTGCAGGCATGCTGCTTCCCTAGCATCCTCTTGGGGGAAAAAAAAACCAAAACCACAGGCACGACAGCGCTGACACCCAGAGCGAAAGCAAACACGTGCGTGGTGTGGAGGGAGCACCGGGAGGAGCGGCAGCCTACCTGGAAGAAGCCGGGCGGGATGGGGCCCCCGGGCATCCCGTCATTCGGGGGAATGTTTCCAAGCACGGGACTCGGGGCAGCAGCTGCGCTCTGCGAGGAACAAAACCAGGGCGAACATGGTCAGAGTTATGACAAAAGCACATTAAAAATGCCACCTCTCCTGCCACATCACGCTGAGTCAACCTGCCTTGTACGTCCGGAGCGCTGAGCACCTTCCCCCGTGGAGGAACTGGTGGAGGATGCTCGCAGCTGGAGGGGCACCGGCCTCTGTGACTCACCCACGGAGGAGATGGCCACATAGAACCTGGAGATGATTCTGGGGTTTGTTTATTCATTTACCCAGGCATTGAGTCTTGTTAATCCTCCAAGGAGCCTCATCCAACGTGTAATTTTAGGCAGAAGCTGTTTGAAAGCTTTAAAAATGCTTCTCCCACCTACCCACCACGCTTGCTGGTGTAGCCCTGTCCTTCGAAAATTATGCTTCCTCGACCTCACCAGCATGCCAAGGCTTTATTATTCATTTCCAAATTCATTGCACTGAACCTGTGGAGTCACATTCCCCCTCGTGCCTCCCCAGAACGAGCCAACAGCGCAGCTCCAGCTCCAAAAAGGAGGGACGGAGACAGACATGGGGTACTTGGACACCCCACTTGCTCAGCATCTCTATTTGTATTTATTCACTTAAAGCACCAGCATGATGGGAAGCTCCTACTCTGCAGGAAAATATAAGAAAAAGATCGTTCTCTAAAAGCCACTGCTGGTGACACATCCCTGTGAGATTAGGAGCGGTACCAGTGCCATCCAAGTGCACCCCAGCTTGCCCATCACCAAGTGACCCCCATTCCAGTTATAGGGCAGTTATAAAGGCACCCCAGTGGTGTTAATTGGATTTGGATCGCTGAACTACTCCCTCCACCAATTTCTATGATGGACGTACCCACCTAAAACCATAGTGGAAAAATTTTCCACCGAGGAAATCCCATGAACAGATGGGGTACACGTGAGCCTGCCCAGGCTTGGTTTTACCCAAAAAACCCCATGTCTCAAGAGCAGCCGAGCCAGCCCCCGCTCCCAACCGCATCCGATGCAGCAACAACCACAATATGTGAGCAGAGGGGGTAGCCAGGCTGTCAGGGCAGCCTGGAAAATTAAGGATTATTGCTAAGGACTAAGGATTACCAAGATAGGATCCCCATGTTTGGTCTGCAATCTTGCTATTCCTGACCAGAAAGCCTTGCAGAGGCAGGGGAGCACCAGACTAATCATTGCCTTGTGCCTTCCCAGGGCATCCCTTGTGCCCCTCATCATGCTCTCCAGCAGGAGCTGGTGTACAGGATGTAGGATGAAGGCCAGGACCATGCTGGATGAGTGGTTGGTTTTCCCACCTCAGCATCTCAGAGCTGTAAGTGTCACAGACAACAGTGGAGGCTGATTCCCCAGTAAGAGCCTCCCTTCATGAAATAACCAACTCCTCCTGAAGCTACAGGGTCCTGCACCCTCAGGCCCACCCCAGGCTCCCCCCCATGGCCCTGAACAAGGCATCCTGAGCAGCCTTCCCCCCATCAGCAGCAAAGGCCAGATCTGAGTGTTTTTACAGTTAATAAAAAAAAAAAAGTCCTGGCAGGAAAAATAAGCCTGCCCATTCCAGGCTCTTTTTATACATCAGACGGCAGCAAAAATAGATGGGAGAGGGAGTGAACCCACTTCTCCTCCTCCCTCCATCCCCCCAAGTGGGTCAGCTATAAAAGTAAAACCAAATCTTAATCCAAGGCCATGAACATATTGCAGTTTCTCTGCAAAGCAGATGACGGTTCTTAATGCAAAAATATATAAGACCGAGCCCCAAACTGCAGCGAGCCCATTTGGAATTTCCTTTATTAAACCCTCTATCACGCAAAACGCTTCTCTCCCAAGGCGGCAAGCGCTGCAATAAAGCTGCCAAGGTGATATTTTATGGTTTCAAGAGATTTCCAGCATGCTATAATCCTTTGCTTGGGGAATCTCCCAAAGCGAAATGGATCCCGAAGTGGTGGAGAGTGAGGAGGGACATGGATTTGGGGATCTGGGGGGAAAAGGACACTGCTCTTCTCCTCCCCTCTGCAATGAGGGAGAAGGGAAGAGGAGCCAAAGAAAATCTTGAAGCAAATGCCCATTTTTCCACAAAACCACAGACTATTTTTCCGTGTTAAACACCCTGAAACCTCACCTATGCCTTCGTGGCGTAAACGGGGATTTAAAGTTCCTCGCACATGTGGCGCTTGGCAGAACTCGGTAATTAAAAACCCGCAAGTGCCCTGAGCATACTGTAGGATGGGAGCCAAATTGGTCAGCCCTTGATGAATGATTTACAAGGCTGCGAAGTGACATTTTATTTCTTTTTTTATTCCCCTCCCCATCACCGCTGCTAAGGTAAACACCGAGGCACCTTTAGCCCTGGCGAAGCGATGGGAGCGCAGCCGTGGCTGGAGCAGTTCTGTGAAACAATTGGACGTGCCAGAAATGAAAGAGAAAAGGGAAAAAAAGACAGCAGGAACAACTTTTCCAAACCTTAAGGGTGAGCACCCAAACCCTCAGAGTCAGCGTGTAAACCCAGGGGCTTTCCAACACCCATTTCCAGGACTTTTTTGGCCATGCAGCTCCTCCCACATGGTTTATTTTCACTATTTTGTCCCAGAAACTCTTTTTAAGGACTCTTGGTTGCAGTTTGCTTTCCAAAGCTCTTTCCTTAGGTGAGTATCTAAAACCCATCGCGTCTCCCTGGTGCAGATACAGACAATGTGCAGTTGCCACGGAAGCCGGCAGAAAATGGGCATGCAACTGCTGTGCCACCACATCCAAGCTGGTGCTGAACCAGAAGCACATCAGCCACATGAAGGTCCCCATTGGCATGTGACACCCTGAATTTCCTCCCACCAAAACACATGGAAACCACAACCAGAAATGAGCCAGGACAGCTCTGGCAATGCTGGCACGCCAGCTCATTTGCCTTTTATAAGATGGCAAATTTTCTCCACATTGGAAATCAATGTATATGTGTTCCTGGGGCGCACATGTATAGCTATATACACAAACACACATATGTATTTTTAATTCCCTGCCACATACGTTGGTATTTCTCCTCTTTTTTTGGTGTAAGCCAGCGGAATGATGACAATCTGGATCACCGTGTTTCGCTTCCAAACTGAAGCTCTCAGTTAACACACCGGCCTGGTACGCCAGCAGATGCCGTCTAAGCCTTTAAATCGCACACTAATTGCACTAATTGAGCTAACAGTCTCTGTTTCGTCTCCCTACCCTGAGTCAACCAGCATCTTCTGGTACTGCTGTAGAGATCCAAGCTGTTGACTGTAGTGTTATTTTGTCAGCCATTAAACGATTCATCAGAGTCATTAATTGATTTATTACTGCTGCCTGCGAGTATAGCTTTGCAAATAAAGAAGGATGGAGGTCAGGAGGCAATGGAAATCGGACAAAACAGCACAGCCAGGAGCTGGGCACTTGAATTATCGATAGGAGCCCGCTTGCGCAGGACCGCTGGCATTAGGTTATGGAGGAAAAAAAAGGGAAAAAAGGAAAAGATGTGCTGTTTGGCTGTGCTACAAAGCTGGTCGGGGTCTTCAGCTACAATCTATGCAGGATGTAAAAGGGCTATTAAAACCATCTTGTTTTCTTAACCTAATCCTTCAGGAGAAACCAGGTTATTCTGCAGTACTAACTGTGCTGAAGAGCAGCAGGGAAGAGGCACCGGCGTGGCTGCCCCACGCAGCTCCCCGGCCTCTGGCGCATCCCCACCAGCACTTTGGTGTCACCCAAATTTGCTTTCCCAGGCTGGCCGAGCTGAGAACACAACTCACCTCCGCCGTCCCACAGCCCTGGGAGGAGCTGCGGTCCGGTGCTTTTATTTATTTACTTTCTTTACTGCAGGGTTTAGGTCTTTGCTGGGCGTGAGGGTTTGCTGCGAGCAGGGTGCGGCGAGCCGTTTCCTGCCCCCCGCCCTGCCGCACGCTCGGCCCCAGAGCAGCCGTGAGGCACCGCCGAGGCCCCAGGAGGGTTTTGGGGGCTGAATTTAGAAACCAGAGCAGGTGGGTTGAAATCGCCGTCACTGCCAGAACGCTGCTGCTCCCAGCTCCAGGGTACCCGCCTAATAAAAGGCAGCACCCTACGAGAGAGGGCTTGGGAAGCTAGGGAGCTTTCTGTACGTGTTGTCCACACGCGGGGCTGCTGCAAGGGATTCTTCCTCCTCATTCCCCATTTGTGGAGCTTGAAGAGCAGCCTGAAGGTGGGCTAAGGCACTGCACCCCATCCTGCAAGGCTCTCAGTGTCATGGTGAGACAATGGTGACAGGGCACCAGCCAAGCCCCAGCTCACCACCCACCCAAACCTGCCATGCTTCATCGACACAAGCAGTGGTTGCTATTAACCATCTATGAAAAACAAGTTCCAACTGGTGGTAGTAACCCTGCCATTAAATGCAAACTGGTGTCCCCATTGCAGACTCCAGGCGAGCAGCTTGCCTCACCATCCCATGCTGGCTTTCACCAAACACTTATTTTTAATAAAAGTAACATTCCAAGAGTGGTGCAAGGCACTGGCCGGCAGCAGAGAGGATGCTCAATTCGTGGGAAGCACCACCAGCACTGGCTGCTTGGCCAGGCACAGCCTCCATCAACCCAGCAGTGAGATGGGGAGAGCAAAAGTATCTTCACAACCAAACTAAGGATGGCTGGGTATTTCCTTTTTGAGCTCCAGCTGGTTTTGCCCTCTCTCTCCTCTCCAGAAGAGTGGACCAGAGGATTTTGGCTGCATCTCGCACCTCGCAGGCACTGTGGGAGCAGCACAAGACTTGAGGGCAGCTGCCTCTGGTAGGAGCATGCCGGGGTGCTCAGGACATGCTGGTGATCTGGTATCTATCTGTCTCCTTTGATTTTATTTTTTTGCCTAGAGCACAGGCTTTGGAGCCTAAAGAAGAAACCAGCGTGCGGGTCAGGACTTAAGCAGGCTGCGTAAACAGGTAATACGGAATTTAATTGGACTCCAGTTAAGCCTTTTCATCTCGTTAAAGCTGCCTTCATCTTATATAGCCAGGTTTTAAATTTAATAATAGAACCCTCCCACACCTCACAGTAACCCGATTAAAGCCAGGGAGGACGACACGCCGACCACTTCCTCCGGACCGAGCCCTCAGATCCTCTCCCACATCAGTCCCCTCCACGGGTTGGTGCCAGTGCCTGTGTTGCATCAACGTGCACAAAAATAAATACAACACCAGCCTGCTGCAAGTTCTGAGTGCGACTGCCAGCCCACATGCCAGCAGCGGGCACCCACTGTGGCACCCACTTCAAACCCATGGTGCCTGCAGAGCCTCTCAGGTGGGCTCAGCGTGTTTTTGGGACACGCCGTGCTCCCCAGCTGGGGAATGCCACAGTCCATCCTGCTTCCTCCAGTGCAAGCCACTTGGCTGGATTCTCCAGAAGACAAAACAAACCAATTTTGATTTATTTTAAGGTAAGAAAAGATAAAAGAATACTGGGTTGAAGCTTTGTGTATTCCCAAGATATAAAAAACCCCAAAACAGATTAAAAGGGCTCACAGCAGTATCACTGAACCACCCAAAAGCCATCGCTGTGCTCCTGTAGGACACCACGGTGTGCATACAAGTTCAGCTTAATCATACTTCTACAGCAGCACAAGCTTTTTGTGCTGATTTTAAATCCATCACCTGCGATCTGCCCAGCACACAAAGCTCCAGCATACATCCTGGTCAGGAAAAGCCACGCTTGGCCACTTTTTCCCTCTCCTTTATGGAGAAAGAAACAATCCCCAGACCCGTATTTTCCTTGAGACTTTAAAAAAAAATTTTAAAAAAAAGGCACGACAGTTGAATGGCATTTCAAGCTAATACGGGGTTTTTTTGTTGGTTTTTTTCCCCCTCCCTTGTAAAGGATAATCTGAGACAGCAGCTCCGGCCACGAAACAATAGGATTTTAATCTCTTAAGTCGGCGTCCCCCTTATCCCCGGGAAGGAAACCCCTTCAGTCATTTACAAGTTTGTAAATAAGGCTCTTGGTAGCATCTCGCGGACATCTGCTCCGCCAGCCCGCCAGCGTTCCTGCTAACATTTACAAACATCCTTCCACAAACACCCAGCGCGCTCTGCTGAGCTGGCTTTCTCTAAATATATCCCAAGGAAATAACTTGGCAGGGCTGCAAAAATTTCACAGCGACCGAATTAAAGGGGGGGGTGGAGAGCAGGGGGGGGATAAACATGGGAGGTGTAAAACAGACTAAATGCAATTAGGCTCCGTTTTGCACACGCGTGTGTACAGGGAGGTTTACAAAGGGAAACTTGTGGGAAGTGAAGCCGGGCTCGCTGGAAGTGCTTCTCCTGACTCAGGAAGGGCTTTCCAGAGGAGAGCACTCCAGGGCTTCACACCATGTGGTTGGGTGTACAGATTCACCTCAGTCTTGGTATTTAGGGATCCTCTGCCATGGGCAGCCCGGAGCGGCCCCTATCCCTGGCCTGGGGTGAAGGTGAAACCGATGGTCCTGGCTTTCCCACTGCCAGCATCTTCCCCAGCACAAGATCCACGTCCAGCTACACCTTAAAACCAGTGTATGAAAACCAGTGTACGAACTCTCCCCACTGCCAAACAGCTTAAATGGATCCCATGCAATTAGCACCCTGGAAAATGCTGTAAATACACAGGTATTAATTACTATCAATTCTCCTCCAATAATTCCAGCAACCGACAGGCCAGGCTCTTTTCCAGCAATCAATACCATCCATTTCAGGGTCTACCTGCCAAAAAAGTTATATAAAATAATTATATAAAATTTTCATTAGATAATGCAATTGCTTAGGACTATTAATCTACTGCTCATCTATCAGTGTGGGATGCTCAGCTCTGTGAGGGCCACCCAGAAGCTCCTTGCACCAACAACCCACATTCCCTTTTGCACTGGACACTCGGTGGTTCCACCTAAAGGTGCTCCTGATGTACCCACACAAGACTTTATGGAAAGCTCACAGATCAATTCCAGATTTTAAAAAACATCACAGTTCTTAAACCCAAAAGGTAAATGGTCCCAGCAAACAAAGCTGCTGGGAGAGGTAACTTCCTGGAGTTCCCTACGAAGTTGTGATGGTTAAGTTCCATGAGACTTTACTCCCAGTGATGTCCCTTGCTCCACGTGGTAGTTTCTGGGGTGTAACAATGTGGGATTCCATGGCTGGATGCTCAGTGGCGCGTGCACCAGCTCACCTTCCATCCTCCCCTTAAGCATCACAGCTAAAATCAAGCCCTCTCTGTTACCAGCCTTTGAAAAGATCAGATTAAGGAAAATACTGCCGCCCTCTCAAAAAACCAGTAATAATGTGGTGATGAGGTGCAGGGGAGGCTGCTGGTGTTGGCAGCTGGACTTCTGCTTCCCAGCGCCTGCTCTTCTCTGCCTTCTTCCAGATTGAAACTGCCAAGTGCATTTTGGAAGGGGTTGTAAGAAAAGCTAGATTTAAATTGGTAATCTAATTCAAGAAGGAAAAATAACAATAACCCGTGACTTTAGAAAAACGCCACGCCACTGCACCACGTGCATTTGAACAAAACTAGTTTTAACTTGTCCAAAGGATTTACTGACACGAGGATATTGCCAATCCCATTGGCAAAACACCCCAAAGGCATCCAGAGTTCGGCAGCAATTTCCCCATTAAAGATGGGTGCAGATTACAAATATATTTTTCAATTTTTTGCCACCTTGAGTTTCAGCCAGTTGATCTCATCGGTTGCTCTTTGCAATCAAAAATAACACAAAACAAGCTGTGAGTCTGCATGGGGAATCAGTGATGCCTGGTAACTAACCCTCATCCGAATCCAGGGAAGAGGGTGAGACCCCCTTTCCCGGCAACTGCCTTTGCAGTGCAGCGGGAAACACCGTGACCTCCCCGGAAAAACATCCTTTTCCATTGTCTGGGCAGTTGGACACTTTGGGATGGAGCACTGACACCCCAGCACAGCATCCAGCACTTCCCACCCCCAGTCCAGCCAGAGACGACCAGGCCCTGGCTTTACCCCACGGGAAAACATCCCGGTTTTCTCCACCCTCTCCTGCCGCAGGGAAAGAGAGCAGAGAATTAATGCAAATACTCCCATTCTTGTCGTGCACTTGAATGCCAAAATATCCCATTTGCTTAAGCCTATTTTACTGCGAGCAGCTGCCCTGGTATTATTCCCCGACACCAAAGGCAAAGGGCAAAAGAAGTTGGTCCGGAGCAGGTGAACACCATCTGCCCGTCCCTGACAAGATGCTCGTGGCCACCATCTTCGTGTAATAACACAAAGCCTGTTTGAACGCCTGTGAAAGGTTACGGCGGCGCTTTTTGAGCAGTGCCGTAACCTTTCGCGGGCGTTCAGGCGGGTTTTGTGTACCTACGGAGGCGGCCAAGCATCCAGCCCCGCTCGCAGCGGCCCCTGATGGATTTGCCTGCTGATCTGTGAAGTTTTACCACAGCGAGCCCTTAAAAAAAGAAATAATTAAAAAAGAAAAAGAAAAAAAGAAAAAAAAAGAAAAAAAGAAAAAAAGAAAAAAAATCCCCTTCTCTAACAAAGCAGCAGGTTAACAAAAAAGAAATCATCGTTTTTAATAAAGGTGGCTCTGTTGGTGTTTGACGGTGCTTTTTAGCACCTTCTCTGCACAGCATCTTCCTTGAAAAATGCTGTTGAAGGAGTGGAAATGCCTTAAATTGAGGTGGAGATGGCAGCTGAACTTAACTAAGGGCTGTGACTCGCTGCACGGGGACAAAGTCTGGCACATCCTATAAACCCTGGCGAGGCGGATGGGGAGGAAGGCGTGGACTTTGCACGGGAGCAGCTGGCACCGCTGTGGCCAGACCTGGGGCTGCCCTTCACAGCCCTAAATTACCCGGCGTGGATGGACTCAGTGCAGATTTGAGGACTGCTGTATTCAATAGCAGTGATGGCCATGGGCTTTTGTCCTTGCCACCAACCAAGTAACACCCATCCTATAGGACCCACCCTCCTGGCAGCGTTGCCATGACTAACCCTCCGTGTTTCTGCACCCTTGATTCATCCCAAAAAGCCAGTATGGGCTTAGAAATCCTTCATGAGGCTGCAGCTGTACTCCAAGAGCCAACCTAGTCCTCGACAAGCCATTGCTGGGACAGCAACACTGGAGCACCACGAGGAAAGCTGCTGGCAAACCCCAATCCCAAGCAAGATGGGTTTTGCGACTGAGTGATGATGGAGAAAAGCCATCATGCCTTGGCACGATTCCCATGATTTCCAGGGTGATGTTTGAAAAACGGTGAAAATATTCTGCCCTCCATGCAGACCTTTTCACTGACATCCTGCCTTAGGAAAGGAGCCACAGAACGTCTCGAATCCTCACATCCCTGCAGCATTTTGCTGTGGAGCAATGGAGCTGTGGTGCATCCTGGATCCCTGCCGTGTTTCACTGCCCAGTTTGGAGCTGCAGAACACCCTGCATCCCCACATCCCACAGCAGAGGTGGGGACCCTCCCAAGGCAGTGGACGGCCACAAACAAGGTCACAACACACACGACTTCCCAAGTGCTGTGTCCCAGGCTCATCCAACCCTGGGAGGGGCAGGTTTGTCCAGGCAGCACGGACTGAGCACCACTGATACTCTTTCCAGGCAAGCTGAAAGCTTGAGCAAGCAGCTCGGGTTGGAAACACATCGAGCGCAAGGGAAGGTGCAAGATGTGGGTGTGAGGCGGCGGCAGGAGGAAAATCCCAGCTTTCCTCACCACCTGCCAGCACAGGATCCCAGCCCAGGCCGTAGGCACCGTTCTACCCCGGCAGCACCGAGACCGAGCTGTGACTCCAGGGGCACAGACATGCCCAAAGCAGAGCTAATCGTCCCCAGAAATCATCTTTGTGCATCTGCCAGGGGTCAGAGATGAGGATTTTTGGGGAGGGGGGATTGCAGCAACTTTCCCCTCCTCTCCACTCGTCTAATCCTCCAGGCTAATCCCTTGCAGCCATATGGAGCCCTCACATCCCAAACCTGCTCCCCGGCTGTCCCTTCGCACCCTCTATGCCCCTGGGAGTAATGCTTTGGACCTCAGAAGTGGTGTATGGGTGGGAAGAAGGTGTTATCCCCCTTCCAGACCCTTGAGAGATCCCCCAACCACTGCACACACACGGTTTCTGATGAAAATTCACACTAAAACACTCAAAATCCAGGCAAGCACAGCCCCATGTCTGGTGTTCCCTCCCCTTTTTCAACAGTAGGGTTTATTGCAGTTATTTGTGGGTGCTGTCCCCCAAAAACAGCGTTTCCCAGGTCTGATAATTGCTCAAGGCATTTCAAAATTAATAGAGCAGCTAGAGCAAAGGACAGGAGGAGTAAATCTGACGTAAGCCACTGTGTAATTCAGTGTTGTTCCCAAGAACTGGTGGCTTTCTCCACTGCCAAAAAAAGCCAGGGGCTAAGCTAGCTTGGAGGGGGCGCAGATCTCCCCTGGTAGGCTGGGATTTCTTGGGAGGGGGAGGGTGAACGGGAAGAGGCATTTTAACCATTTCAGCATGTTCTGGAGGAGAAGAGGTGCACATCCATGGGATAAGAGGGAATTCACCACACCACCTTGCCTCCTGCTCTGCTTCCTCTCGCCCGCCTTTTCCTGGGGATTGGAAACACCGCTCCGAAGTGGCCCCACATTTTATTTACCTTAACATCACCTCTCTGCATTGCTTTGGTGTCGCTGGCACTGGTGGATCCAGGCACAGCTGAGCTGCAGGACTTCCTCATGGAAAAGTCCCCCTGGGGCTGCACAACTGACAAGGTGCACATTGGGACAGGGGAGGATTTCTGCTAAAAATACGGGTTTTAAAAAAATCACTGTTTTTTGCACAGAGTGGTTTGGTTAGTTAGATGCAACTCCAAGCCACGTCACCCTTAAAGCTTACAAAACATTAATTATTTCTCTTCTAAGAGCACCTCTCTCTGTCAAAACACAGTGGTTAATACAAACCCCCCATTTATGAACTGGGAGCTTTTTGAAGCCGGCTCTGGAGGGACCCTATAAAACCAGCGTGCAAACCCCTGCCCCCTGACCCAGCAATAAACTGGTACGTGAGGCAGGAAAACTTAAAGTCTGGAGAGCAAGAGGAAAAAAAAAAAAGAGCCCCAGGCTTTCAGACAGCAGAGAGAGCAGAGAGGGGGAGGGAGCAATGTGAGAGCACTGAGCATCACTGCAAGGTCTTGTTTAGACTGGCAGTGCTGGGAAAAACCTGGCTATAGAGTTGGTGAGCGGAGTTCAAGGGATGGACCGGGACGAGGAGTGGAGGGAGCACAGGCATGGTGGTCATGCCATGAATTGCTCATGGACACGTCCTGATAGGCTTTTTCTCTTTTGATTTTTTCACATCCACCATTTGATATCCATAGGTAAGAACAGCTCCTTCACTTTCACAGTCAGAGCTGCTCTTTCAACACCCTGACAGAAACCCAGGCACGGGCTGGCGGGTCTACAGCGGTGGCATGGCCCCCACAGCACTCTCCTCTCCACGGTGACATTCCTATGAGCACCAGGTTGTGATGCTGACTCTCCTCAGTCCCCAAAGCTGAGCATCCCAAAACCTTCCAGCCTTGAAAGCTGCTGACCCTCACCTCCCTCAGAGCAAAACACCCTCAAAAAACCCCACAGGGAGCCACAGGCAGACCCCAAGCTCCCCATAAGGCAGAGGATGGCCCACGGCATTCCGGTTAGCTTTTCTAGGTCTTAGTAAAGGCTGGAGAACCCTCCTCCCCTGTTCACCCCTCCTGGGGCACCCTGCAGATTCCCGAGAACTGGCGAAGCTCCAGGGCTCTTTGGGGTTCCTCCCTCCCCCCGTCCCGGTGGGGCAGGGCACCCATCACAGCAGCCCCCAGCACCCACCAGGCTTTCGGTGGGCAATGGCCTCTCCTGGGAAAACTCTTCCCAGCTGCAGCATGGAAATGACATGAGGGACGAGGGGCCTTTGTGCAGGCAGCACCCTGCTAAGCCGCACAAAGCTGGGAGCAGGGGGGTTCAAAGGCTCCTGGTGCAGGGAAGGGGCCCCTCCATCTTCCCCCCTCCCCGGGCACCGGCTTTTGTATCGCCTTGGCCGGATTCGTTAACTCCCCTGCCGGAGCTGGCTGGGGCCTCCTCCGCCTGCAATCCCTGCGGATTTTACCTCCGGGCAAGAGCAAGGGGGGGAGAAAAGGGGGGGCAGCCCAGTGCCTTAAAAGAGCCTGGTAAAAACAACAGACTGCAGTTGGGGGATAGATACACGATGGCTTTAAAAAAGCACACCGCCGAGGAGAGTTTGATGGCTCTGCCAAAAGGAAAGAAGTGTCTTCCCACTTGCAAACAAGAGTTAATTATAGAAAAAAAGGCCCAGGAAAGTGTTAAAACCATCTGTGCCATGAGGAAGAGGCTGGGGCTGGGCGGGTGAAGGCAGCAGCGCTGACAGCTGCTGTGTACAGGCAGCCTGGACCGCTCCCCCGGCGCCGCACCGTGCCCTGCCATCCTCCTGCCCTGCCATCCTTGCTGTGACACCCTCCCACCCTGCCATCCTTGTCATGCCATCCTCCTGCCCTGCCATTCCTGCTGTGCCATCCCTGTCACGCCGTCCTCCCGCTCTGCCATCCTCGATGTACCATCCTCGATGTACCATCCTTGTCGTGCCATCCTTACTATGCCACCTCTGCCACACTATCCTTGCTGTGCCATCCTCCCTAGCAAGCCACAGGTCCTACCTGCCCTAGCATTTACTCTGGGATGCCCCCCCAGCAGCCTCCCTCCCGCAGGGGTGCACAGGGCAAGAGCTGCAGGTTCATCAGGAAAAGGCACCACCAATCCCCAAAAGTAGCCTGTATGGCACAGAAGGGTCATTCCTGGGATGCACAGCGCAGCCTTACCAGGAGATCTGCTCTAGATTTGTCTCACTGAAGCATCACACCAGTGTACACCCCAGGAGACAGACCTCTAGGCACCCGCTCTTACCCCAAACCCTAAAGAAACATGGCCCAAGCGATGATGCCAAGTGCCCTGCACTGCCTCCACCATCTCCTCGGCAGGGCTAAGGATGGACGTGCTTCCTGCCGTGGGAAGGACAGGATCCACAGGAGGCCAGAGCAGCCCGCAGGGCTGCACACAGCGCCTGACCCCGCAGCCGGATCCCAACCGCTTCACAAATATTTACCTAGCTGGTTTTTAAACAAACCCCAAATGCCAGAGAGTTTAAAGTCCATGTCCTAAACAGCTCCTGTCTTGCTCTTGCCTGCCCTCGGGTCCCCAGCCGCCTGCCCAGGGAGCCTCCAAGTCCCTGCACCCTGCCCCAACCCCCGGGTTTAAGGCAACTGCAGGCAGCAGGCTCCTGCCTGGTCAGGCAGCCGGGCTGGAGGTAACACTTCAGCCTCTGATTTTATTAGGGACATTCAGGCTGGATGCTGCCTGAACACGCAACTGGTGCATTTCAGAGGAGCCCTCATGCTGAGGAGCTTCCATATAGATTCATCGCAGAAAATAATTAGCCATAATTAAGGGCTTCTGGTTTATGGCTCCAACAATTGTTTAAACAGCAGAGCCCTGTTCAAATTAAGTTCAGGACTCACCAATTAATATTTCTTTACCCTGCTATGGTTTTGTTACAAACTTCTGCTTGGAGAGCAGCCTAGGCTGCTCAGATCAGGGCCAGAGCTGCTACTCCTGTGAGCAGGCAAAGGAGCTGCGTGGTTGGGCCCAGCCCCAAAATCACTTTATTTTGAAGCAAAAACCTGTTGCGGGTAAGAGAAGTGAAGAAGGAATGGAAGGATAAAACTAACGGGAGCTGGAGAACATGACAGTGGATGGAGAGCAAGAAGGTGCTGCCAGTTTGTAGATGGCTCCGAGACGTGACATGGCACCAATGCCCATGGCACAGACGGATCAGCTGGAATCCTGGCTCACCAAGTCTGAGTTTGAGGCAGTTTCAGGCTCTTCTGTGTAGCAACTACTCACCAGGCCAGCCCCCGCCCCACCTGCGGCGCTCCCTCCCTATGGACAACATATGGCACGTCTCACCTCATTAGAGACATAACTAGCAGAAATAATAAGCAAGTCTTTACATGAAATCTGAACTAGCGCTCTAGAATAGGCTCTTCAGCACTGAGGTTTTTGGTGTGCCCCACCAAACCCTGTTCCAAAATCCAGCTGTGCGTCCTATAGCCTGCTCATCCTCCACACCACCAGCCTGGGCAGTATCAACTGAGCAAAGCAGAGTTAAATGTGGAGCTCGATATTCATATCAAGGCAGCTTCTGAGAGGTTTCAGTTGGTTAAGTAGCCTTGAGATTTTAGCTGTGAAAGGCAGTGCTGCTGACGTGGCCGTAGGTGCACTCCGGGGTCATCTATACAATTGTGATCTCCGGAGGAAGTTGCTGACGAGAGGGAATCATAGAATCATTTATGTCAGAAAAGCCCTCTAAGAACATCGAGTCCAACCGTTCCCCCAGCACTGCCAAGCCCACCACTAAACCATGTCCCCAGGGGACACATCTACACGGCTTTTAACTCCCTCCAGGGATGGTGACTCCATCACTGCCCTGGCCAGCCTGTTCTAAGGCTTGACAAGATTTTCAGTGAAGAAATTCTTCCTAATATCCAATCTAAACCTCCTCTGGTGCAACTTGAGGTCATTTCCTCTCATCCCGCCTGTTCCAGCAGTCCCAGGCTGCTGGGATAGGATGCAGGAACCCCTCATGGGTGGAAACCTGCAAGCAGCTCCACAACCCATACGCTACGACCTTACTTTTTAATTAACACCAGCCCTCTGTTAGCACTGGTGAAAGGGTGTGCCACCATCCACCACAAGGCACCACGCTGTGATGCAGTGCCACCACGCTGGACCAGGTAAAGGACAAGAAAAGAGGACCCCATACAATGGCCTGCTAGGAGTTTTGTCCCCAGCATCGTGGGGACATCACGTGAGGATGCTGGCCCTCAGCCTGGATAGCTTCTCCTCTCCAAGGCAGGTCTTGCAGCCACCCTGGGACCACCAAGGAAAGGCCAGATGATGCTGCAAATCAGTAAAAGTTTTTCCACTGTTTTCTTTCAGGAAAAATGATGTTTTCCCCTGTGTCTGCTTCCTCCAGCAGAAAAAACTTCAGAGAGTCCAGGGAGCAAAATTCCAATGCTGCTCTGTCACCCAAAAGAGCATCTTCATAGACATTTGGTGTCTGCCCAGAGGCACAAGGCGGGAGCACCGCTGGCTCCTGCCAACTGCAGGGTTTTTCCAAGTATGATGTAGGAGCACCGTGGGAAGCACGCACAGAAAACAGCCATGTCATAAACCAACTCAACTTCATGACCTGAACGTTTTAAGACATAGCAGGAGCCTTTGTACCGTGGCTATAACTGCAATATATCAGTTAGCCATCACTTCCACCAAGATCTAGGGCTCCAGATCTCACAGCAAATGCTGACTTAAAGACCCATATCAAATACATTATGATACCGCTGTTTCCCGTTACCCACGCTGATGATTCAATTAATTTAAAAACAGCAGTGAAATTTAATTTCACCATTAACCCTGCAATCCCCAGCAAACGCCAGCTGGGAAGGCAGCAGCCCAAGTTTGGATGGACCAGAGGGGTAGGGAGAGCATGATGGGGTAAAATATGAGGAAATACAGATGTGAGAAGCAAAATGAGGTAAGGCAGGATCTTTTCTAAACCCTCTGAAGGGGTAGAAAGTGTAGGAAAGTTTGCAGGAGAGACAGGACAGTGAGCAGATGAGGGGTTGCAGAGCAGCACCTGAAAAGGGTTTTATTGAGAAAGGCTCACTCTCCTCCTTCCACCTCCTTCCATCAGCACCACTCAAATTCACGGGGTCCTACCCAACTCCAAAGACAAACGCCATGCAGAGCACAAAACACACCAGCAGACGCCCTCCGAAAGGGCAACCCCCAGAGCCTGCCCAGGCCTTGCCTCCGATCCATCAGCAGGGCCAAGGGTTAACAAGAACCATCAAATGGAGCGCAAGCTGTTCTTTCACAGGGGTAAAAGGTTGCCCTTTCGCGATCTGCAGTGATGGTCTGCACGTAGGCTCAGGCCTCAGGTCAAGTGGGGTTCACCCAGGGCTTCATCAGGCAGCCCAGCTCACCACGGAGGAACAGCACAGAAGGGACACGGCCGCCTGACGAGCTTCCCTCCCTGACACGTGGCCGGAGAAGAATAGTTAGCCCAAGCAGAGCTCTCCCATCTGCTTTTGTTTTCCACTCTTCAGTCCTGGGCTCCGCTAAAGCCCCTGAAGTCACCGGGCATCTGTTCTCCTCCACCCATCGCAATCTGCCAGCCACCGCCGCTCTGACAGCCATCCATCACGCCGTAATACGGTGACCACGAGACCCAGTGGGACATCATTTTCAAGTCAAATGCAGCAGTTAGCATAAAATAAAGCATCGCCTTGGTTTGTTTTTTTTCTTTTTTCCCCGTTCCTGACGATCCCGCAGCTGCAGCAAGGGACTCGGTATGCAACAAAAGTGAGGGGGGGGGAAAAAAGCACAGGAAAATGGCAATTCTACTCTTCTGAGTCATAACAATTATGACGTTGTGATAAGAAACGTTTTCTATGAATTTTTAAGTACCAGTAATCCTGTTTTGCAATTGTCCCCCGGGAACAAGGCGACAGATTGAATGGGGCTGACAGTTATTTCCATCCTGACGAACGCGGCTCCGACGCGCCGTCTCCTCCCTCCAAACTTCCCGGCCCAGCACTCAGCCCACCGCTCCAGCTTGTTTGGTGCGAGCAACGTGGAGCTGGCTTCGCCACTGGTGTGACTGAGGACATCCCCAAACACCCTCTGAAACCACTCCACTGGCTCCAAGCCCCAAGCAGATACTCTTCTGTGCACCCACAGAGCAGAGCTGCCCTCCAACAGCACACACAGGGAGGAGATGCACCCGTGAAGCCCCTTTTCCTTGGACACACAGCCATGCCCTCAAGAAACCTTCAGCTGTGAGCTACAAGGTGAGTTGAGCATCTTGGTTCCCCCGATCCTGCCACAGCAAACACCCTCGGAGGTCCAGGAAAGACAGGGATCAACACGGAAAGCACTGCTCAACGTTTTGCTACTTGAGATTCCAAAATTTTCATCACCACTCTAAACTCTGCAGATTTATCTCACTGATATAGGAGAGAAGGCGGCAGGAAACACCTTTTTGTTCAAGTCTTTCAGACTGGGAACAAAACCAGCTCCTTTTACCTCTTTTGTAAAATGAGCACCGTCATCAGAATCAGTGCCGAGGAGCGAATTTGTTTTGCAGAGGATCAAATAAATAATGGATGACGAAGGAAAGCTGCCACGGCGAGACTGCTTGGGAGATGCTCTGCTCCAGGCAGCCTTTCCCGAAATGCTCCTAACAGAGCTTCACACTGGCTCCAGCTCTAGAAGTGCTCCCCAAACCCAGGTACCAAGGGGTGCACTGGCCAAAGTGACACTCTCCAAGACATCAGTGACTCATGGCTGTTGTCTTTGGCAACCCGTACCTAGGATGGGAATGTGTTTTAACTGCCGTCAGGCAAGGACAGAGATGCGGGATGTGCTCCTGCAAAGCCAGGGCATTGCGTGGGCCCTGGGAGTCGAGCAGCCTGCCACAGAAAAACCCGGCTTGCTGTCCTCCTGTGCTGGCCATTCTCAGCCACCAGCCTGTCAGTAAGTCTCAATCCTTTTAATAATCTGGTTTTTTTTTAAAAAAGGAAATACTGAGATTCTGCTTCTCTGCAAGCAGTCACCCCATGCGTCTCCCACCTCCGCCCTGGAATGGCTCTGTGCCACCACGCCAGTGCCCAGCAAGAGTGGGGACAATGCCACACGCCCACTTGCAAGGGAAGCCTGGGCCTTCAGTGCTCTATAGCCATGCGACATTAAAATCAGCCTGTCAATTTACATGCAAATATATTTTAGATGCGACAGAGGGTTTACAAAAGAAGGTGTACTAGATGCTGTTTGCTTCTGCTAAGGCTGTTGTGATTTGGCTCCCAAGGGTACTGGATGGGTGAGCTTGAGGGGTAGATGCTGGGATGCAGAGGCTTTCACCTCTGGATCAGTCTCTGGCTGAAACCAAGCTCCAAAAGGACCAAAAACCCTCAGTGTGAGGGCAGTGCAAGCTGCTGCTCATGGAGCAGTGCAAGCACAGAAGCGTGCCCACCACCACTGCCCTTCTGCCTGGCAAGCCCTCCTTGGTATGATTCCACCTTGGTAAGATTCCCCCCAGCATCCTTTGTCTTGTGCTTTGTTTCCCTTCCCTGAGCCAGGGGAAGTCTTCCTCCTGTCATCGTCCCCTCCTCCCTGTCCCCACCACGGCCGCCCAGGGGCCAGGCTGCTGCACCCAGCAGGTCCCCGGGGCGGTTTCTCAGAAAGCGCAACCGTTTCTGCAGAAAGTTTGGCAGTTTGGGCCAATGGCAGGAGTTTCTTTAATCAACTCAAATGCCACTTTCTGCAGATAAGTCTCCCGCTCTCGGCCGCCAAGAAAAAGCCAGTCGGACAGCAGCAAGCAAAAAAAAAACCCCAACACAACCTCCCCCCACAGAGGCTGCAAAGTCACCGCACAAGCTCGCGGGGTGATTATTTATAGCCTTTCCCTCTGCAAAAGCCAAAAATAATTGTTCCAGCCCAATTAATGAATTTCTGAACGCTGGGCTCAGGGGTAGACATTGAAGTGCAGCACTTTGAGCTACTTGCAATGTATTAGGCTCTGGGATAATGGTCTTGCTGGGGTTTGGGACAGACCTTAAATAAGAAGGGGGGAAACTTATCGTGCAACTGCAACCAGAGAAGATAAGAGTGAGAACATGAAAGCAGCAACTCTGCAGACCCCAAGGTCTATGGGGAAGGAGAGGGAGGAAGTGCTCCAGGCACCGGAGCAGAGATCCCCCTGCAGCCTGTGGTGCAGAGCATGGTGAGGCAGCTGTGCCCCTGCAGCCCATGGGGAACCCCACGCTGGAGCAGGGGGGTGCCCAAAGGAGGATGTGACTCATGGAATGGAACCACGCTGGAGCAACTTGTGAAGAAGTGCACAGGGGAAGGACACATATTGGAGAATTTCGTGGAGGACTGTCTCTTGTGGGAGGAACCCCATGCTGGAGCAGGGGAAGAGTGGGAGGAGTCCTCGCCCTGAGAAGGAAGGAGCAGCAGAAACAACTATGATGAACTGACCACAGCCCCCATTCCCTGTCCCTCTTCACAGCTGGCAGGAAGGAGGGAGAAAAAAACAGGAGTGAAGCTGGGCCCGGAAAGAAGGGAGGGGTAGGGGGAAGGTGCTTTAAGATTTAGTTTGTATTTCTCATTATGCTTTTCTGATCTGATTGGCAATAAATTAAATTAATTTTTACTCAAGTTGAGTCAGTTTTGCCCGTGACAGTAGCTGCTGAGTGGTGTCTCCCTGGCCTTATCTGACCCATGGGCCTTTCATGGTATTTTCTGTCCCCTGTCCAGCTGAGGAATGACAGAGTGGCTTTGGGGGACACGTGGCACCCAGGTGGGGTCAGCCCACCACCTGCAACTGGCACCTGGTGAGGTGGGGTGGCTAAAGGCCGTGGGCATCTCCAGAGAGCCAACACACTGTGGGCATGGCAGTGCTTCCTGGGTGCCAGCGTTTGCTGAGGAGGACATGTCTTACAAACTGATCTCCATGGGGTTGAACTGGAGCTCCCAAGAGGTTCCCTAATAAAGGGTTGGGCTCTAACAAGGTTTCACTACAGCCAGAGCTGAACCCCAGAAACCCCTGTGAAGGTCTGACCATGGTCATCAGCTGGGAACAAGTGTCAGAAAATGCCGAGTTGGGATCCTTCCACCCTGTCCCAAACCCCAGCAAGACCAAAAGCCTTCTGCAACTCCCTCCTCAGGCACCTCCCCCAGACATTTCTGCCCTCCCTCAGCTTCCCATTTCTCCTCACAAGCCCTCTGGTTTCGTTTGGAGAGCATTATTCCTTCTCCACAGGCTCAACCCACTCACGCCACCGCTGCCGTTTCTATCAGCAGGAGAAGAGGAGCAACTGCATTTGCACGGGAAGCACCAGGCACCCTCTCCAAGTTCCCAAGATCTGCAAGCAAACCTTCTCTAATATAAAAATATAATATAAAAAATTAAAACACTATCCTGGTTTTGGCTGGGATAGAGTTAATTTTCTTCCTAGTAGCTAGTACAGTGCTGTGTTATGGATTCAGTATGAGAACAACGTTGATAACACACTGGTGTTTTTGCTGTTGCTAAGTAGTGCTTACTCCAAGTCAAGGACTTTTCAGCTTCCCCTGTTCTGCCAGTGAGGAGGTGCACAAGAAACCAGGAAGGAGAATAGCCTGGAGAGCTGACACAAACTGGCCAAAGGCATACTCCACACCACAGAATGTCATGCCCATTATACAAACCGGGGGAATTTAGCCAGGAAGCACGATCGCTGCTTGGGGACAGGCTGGGCATTAGTCAGTGGGTGGTAAGGAATTATATAGTGCATCAGTTATGTTTTTTAGGTTTTACTTCTCTCTTTCTATCATGTCCCTTTTCACTCCTATTATTATATTTTATTTCAACTATTAAACTTCTCTTATCACAATCCATGGCTTTTACTTCCCCCCCACCCTTCTCCTCCCCATCCCACTGGGGCAGAGGTGTGAGCAAGATATATGGTACTTGATGTGATTTAATCCCATCCAGTAAATCATATATATACCCCCTACCAATGGCACATGTGACAAACATCCACAGACCAAAACTGCTTGTGGTGGAGTCAAGCCAAGGAGTAGTTCAGGGCTCTACAGTTGCTGTCCTTGCAGTCCAAACTCATCTCCCAGGTTGGGTATCACGCATCCTGGGAATATTCATCTCTTGGCTATCCCCTAAACAAGCCAATCACCTACAACCCAGCATGAGCCTCAGGCACAGCTGCTGAGGACATGGCTGCCTTTTGAGGGAGAAAGCCTGGGTTCCCTCTGCATCCCACCTCTGTCTGTCAGCTTGACCCCCTCGGAAGTCTCAAAAAAATACCGGTTTTGTAAAAACAGTTAAAGCAGAGAGAAACACAACTGCTCTGGTGGCTCCAGCTGAAGAGCCAGCAGAGGAATTCGTGTGGGAACCCAGAGATGCTCCCATAGCAAACCCACAAATAGACAAATTTCTTCCTTTTTAGAGACAGCATATACTTTTTCCTTATTGGGGAAGGAGTTTTCCTTTGGTATCCCCCTTGGGAGGACCAGATGTGTCCCGCTGAGCTGCTCTCACGACAGTAAACGCACGAGGTCCCCGTGAGATGCACCCTACACTACAGAGTGCCCTGTGCCAGCATGTGCTTCCAACTCAGGCAGCCAGCAGAGCTGTGGATGTCTAAAACCACCAAAATCTGCCCATTCCCTTCCACACAACTCATCCCACCCCATGACTATCCTCACCCTGGGATGACAAAAAGAGCGAGAGGCGCATATCCTCCTAGGGACCTGCATCCATGGGACACCTCCAAGCAGCATGAGCTGGGGCTCAAGCATGCCAGTGTGGGCTTCCAACTGACCTAGAGGACCCCACGGGGGAGGAATATGGGGCAGGGGTACCCTATCTTTACCCCTGCAAACCGCTGCCCCCCTTCCCGCGAGGCTGCGCCGGCTCCAGCCGCTCCCGCGATCCAAGCGGAGCAGATGGCACGCGCAACACTTACGGCTTCGCTTTCCAGCCGCCATCGCAGAGCTGCTTCTCAGCAGGGCGGAGGCGGGGGGGAGACGGCTTTTTTTTTTTTTTTTAAAATATATTTTCCCTGGGAATTTTGATTTTCTTTTAAAAAACCCCATGTATAATCCTGTGCTTGAGCCCCAGGAGCCCCTGGCAGCGGAGCACAGCGCTCCACGGAAGGACGGTGTGTGCTGCCTGATTGGCAGCCTGTCCGTCTGTCCGTGCCTGGGGACCCGGCCGACCGCCCGAAATCCCCGCCGAGAGGGACAAATCCTGGAAAGCCTCACAAAGCAGAGATAGGGGAGAAAAAAAGGGATGAAGTGATCAAATAAAGGGCTTTCTAAGGATTCTGCTGGCTCGCCTGGATTTCCTCCCTTCGCCTCCCTCCAGTCTTTGCCTCTGCCACCCTGGCCCTGAGTGGAGAAGACCCAGAGAGAAAGATGAGCTGCTTCAGCTCCCTGGGACATTGGTCCTCCTGTCTCCACCAGATAAGACGGAACAAGGGAGATGCTGTCCCACCCAGGGTGATGACAGGCTCCAGGGCCATTTGCAGCTTGGAGATCAGACCTGGGGTCTGGTGTCACTACATGCCATGGTCCTCTCATCCTACTCCGATGGCTCAAACCAGGTTTTCTACTTCCCAGTGGAAGCCAACACCTCAAACGAGGCTGGGAAACCATAAATCTGGGCATCGCAGACACCAGATTGCTTTCAGCAGCCGCGCTCTGCACAGAGCTTGGTGATAAGTAACAAAAAGTCTGCGCTTTGCACCGCTGATTTCTTGTCTGGGGATGCATAAAACCTGGAGATGACAGATCAGCACCTCGATCCAAGAGCATCCCCGCGCTTGCTCTGCCGGAGAGGCGGGTAAACAAAGGCGGCTCTCCCCGGCGTCCGCAGGCAGCTGCCACCTACGCCGTGGAGTAGTGGGAGGGGGAAAAAACAAAAGAGGTCTGCACGCTGGGATCTGCGGGAATGGGATGCCCCTGGCACTATCCCGGCCCTTTTATTCCACTGGTACCCAGAGGAAGCTTGGCCCCAGCCCTCTGGACACGTTCCTTCCCTCAGGGTCTCCTTGCGCAGCCATCACGGCTGGGTGCCAAGGGCAGCGCCACACTCCATAACGACTCAGCATCCAACAAGGGCGAAAACATCCCGGGTTTGGGCACAGAGAGTGGCTTGGCCATCCTGGCAAAGAGCTCAATGATGATTTGGACCAGGATGCAACAGTTCCGTGCCAACGGGCACTGTCAGGGGTGACCAACAACCACTCGAATCCCATGCGGAACTGCGCAGGCAGAAGTGTGAGCCCCCTTCCGAAGGCGCACAGAGATTTAGCGAGGCCAAATACTTGGCAGGGAAGTTTCGTGATGCAACTTCTTAATTTAGATGGCTCCAACACCGGCAAGGACGAGCAGGTGCTCACCAATGCTTTGCACAGGGTGGTCACTACAGCAAGGGAAAAGGGACAGTGCTGGGAAATGCCAACTTGAGGATGTTTCCAAGAAAAAACATAGAAGGCAGTCATGGCCATGGCACCGAAATGCCCAAGTCTCGGTCTAGCTATCCATGGGCATGTGCTGGTTGTGCCACTTGGCCCAGTGAGTCTAGAGGAGCCTAAAGCAGCTGGAATAATGCTGCCACACTCCTCCCAAAGCCCAACAACCATCCCCAAAATGCTGGTTGGATGTTGTATTTCAACCTCATCACCTTTTCCAGCCACTGTGCTTCCCTCTTCATGCCCCATCTGTTTGTTTCTAGAGCTCCACTGCTTGGAGCACCACAGACCCCAAAACACAGAGTCTGGAAGTGCCAATGAACACACTTTTAGCTTTGGGGTCACCACGGCAAATCCTTTCAAAGGAGGAAAGGCAAGGTAGGAAACCATCTTTACAATCCTAAAGTTGAATAATTATCACCTGGGCTGTGGGAAGCTCTCTTCCCTCTTTCTGGGCAAGAGCTCCCAGGACCCACCAGCGCCCAGGGAGGGGACCATGCTGCTGGCCCCTCCAGGGCTTTGCCAAGGAATGCCGGGGGCGGCAGCGGGGGGAGCAGCGGCGGTGGCGGCGCTGGGAAGGGAACCAGCTGGAGAGCCGCAGCCTCATGAAATAATGAAATGCCAAACCAACCCCTGCATCTTCCACAGTCTCTCAGGTCACCTACCAGATTAGGAGGCCTGTTGCTAAGGCAACCATATCTTGCAAGTGCTAGCTGAACTTCCCCATCGGTTTTAACCCTTTAAGGAGCAAAAAAAAAAAACCAAAAAAACCTCAACCTCTAAGAAACATATATAAAAATAAAATGAAGGGGGAATGATGATGATGCAACCCACAGGAGACCGGCAGAGGCGAAGGGGGGGCAGCTGGGAAGGGGAAGCAAAGGGAAGGCGCCCCAGCAGCCACCTCCCGCGCGGTGCACGCCGCGCTGGCTCCCTTCCAGGCAGCTAATAAAATTATTCGGCATCCGCACACGCACGCAAGACCCAGCAAACTTTCGATGCGCCTGGCACAGCAGCAGGGGAGTGGGGGGGGAAAAAAAAAGCCTCCCCCCAAAAGGCAACAAAAAGTCAGGTTATGCATATGAAATGGGGGCAAACAAAGCAAAAAGGGAACTTTTTTCTTTGCCTGTTTTTTTCCTCTGGTGGCCTCGAAGATGCCGGGCAAGCCCTGATGCCTCGGCAAGCAGCCGGCAGCCCGGCGCCGCACGGGAGGGGACAGATGGCCGGCGCACCGACGTCGGGATGGAGGTGATGGGCACCCGTGGCCACCCCGCCAGTTCTGCTGCAATCCATGGCCAGGAGCATCCAGAACAGGGATACACAACTTGTGCTCTGCGGCCATAAAATGAAATAATAAAAATAGCCCCTTCTACATGCAAGGATCATGTCCCACTGGGGTGATGGGGGCCACGGTCCCCTCCTCTGGGAAGATAAAACCCCATTCTGAATGCACACCAGATAGGGAGCCCTAAATCTTGCAGCTTGCTGGGTTAACAGGGAGGCCTGCGAGCAACAAGGGGGGAAAAAAAAGGAGCAAGGCAATGTACAGGCAGCACAAGGGAGAGAAGAAAAAAAAAACCAAAACGGAGGGAGAGGAGAAAGAGGCATGGAAAGGAGGAGAAAATGTGGAGCGGCATAAATCAGGCGCGCGGGGGGAGCCAGGGAGCAGAGCAGCACGTGCTGTGTTCCACAGCACAGGCAGCGCACACGGAGGGCTCCTGCCCGGCACAGCGAGCACCGGGAAGCAACCAGCCTCATGCCCCAGAGAAAGGGGCCCCCAGCCCCTCCTGGTGCTAATTCGGCGTGGGGTATTGGCTCTGCCAGCCAGCACACCGTCATTCATTCCCACGTTAAAGTCTCTTTGGGAAAGAAAAAGCCTCTGCTGGTGCTGGTGCAAAAGATACCTCGATGGCAAAAATTAAAAGGGTTTTTGCACCCTTCTTCCCACCCTTAAGTCAGGTTGGGGACAGCGGGTGTGACAATTCCTGCTGAATTCCCTTCTAACGAGAGCAGCAAAATGGAAACTTGCTCCCAAAAGCCACCTTCTTCCCACTAGCCTGCTCCAAATTCATAATAAAGAGAGGGACAAGGCTCAGTGCAAATCCAGCTTTGCTCTCTCTGAGGGGTTGCAGTGAGATGGGCTCGCACCATGCTAAGGGGCTGCTGGCATTGCTGCCCGGCTGTGATCCTGCCCTCTGACCTCACCCCCATGCCAGCACCCCTGCACCCTGCCAACCAGCTGACAGGAGAAACTTAATTAGCCATGTCCATCAATCCCAAACATCTGTAACCAGCAATATTTACAACCAGAAATAAAGAGGAGTGACCTTCGCGGTGTTGAAAGACAGTTGGGTTCTTGTATTACAACAGTGGGGACAGGCAAAATTCATTACCTCTAATAGCCATCCTTATAACCAGATTAAACACAAAGGCAGCAATTCCATATTCCCTGACCCGCCACCGCCCCCATCCCGAGCAGAGGGGAACTCCCCCCTGCCACAGCACTGCTCACACAAACCCACGGCTGCACATCCAGCTGATGTTTATGCATGTGGCCATCTCCATCCCTCCTACCCAGGAAAGACAATACCCTAGCTCATCCCACTTCAAGGGCTGGGACACCCAGCTGGGGTCACATCTCTACTGGTCCTTCCCCAGGCAGCTCTAAGGACACGCTTGGCTCTCCTATGAACATTCTGGAGGTGTCAGGGGTAAGCTCCCTGGTACACCAGGAATGCAGTGCTGGAGATGTTTGATCACAGGATGCAAGCGAAAAGCACCCAGTTTCCAGCATGCAACCAAACAGAGCCCAACCCTCCAGAAATCACTGTTGTTACACTCCCCATGCTCAGACATCCCCAGGCACGAGGGGTTTTGTCCTGAAGATGCAGCCAAGGCTTTCACCTCTGGCTGCAAGACGCTTGTGGTGCCAATCACCGGCCAGAGAGCCAGAGCCTGTTATTTTCATCAGAGGAAGTTCTCTGTGGGGACCTTCAGCTGCCAGCCAGGAGAAACAAGCCACTGGAGAAAACCTGAGCCTCCTAATGGCTTTTCCTCCACCAGCCCCGGCTCCTGCGGCAGTGTGAGGGCAGCTCCTTCTCCAGAAGAGGAGCACCAGCGGGGCCAGCTGCTTTCTCCAGTGTTCAGCAGCAACAAGTCAAACTGCTTGGAAAACACTTAAGGTTGGGGGGGAAGCTTCAAATGGACCAGGCAGACGATGCACCGCGCTGGAGCAACGGTAAAAGTTAAAATTAATTAGCTGGCAGGATGACAAAGAAGCCATTGTGCAGCATGGTGGAGCAATCCAAGTACAAAGGCTTTATATAAGTCATGTTGAAAACTCCTTGATGACTGCAGGTAAGGACGGACAAGCTGTCAGGACGTGCCACAACACCTTGAAGGGCTCTGGGACAGGCAAGTAAATCTGCTTTTAAATGATGAAATGAGCCCTGGGAGCCTCAGCCTGGACCTTCTCTCCAGCGGAGACTGGCAAAGGTGTGAAGCACCTGAGTGTTACTGGTCCTGTAACACACAGGATAAACTGAAACCATCTGTTTTGGGGTTTCCATGGAAAACTGCGCTTGAGCTGGGCTAAAGGGACCCATATGCAACGTGAAGCAGCATTTGCTTCCTTGTGAGCTCCGACCTCCATCCCCAACCATATCCCACAAAGTACATCCATGCCAAAAGGCCCCCTGATGAGACCGAGCATTTCAAAGCGTGGCTGTCCCTGCCCAGACCCCAACAGGGTCTCACAAAACCAGACCCACCTCCTGGTTCACGCCTTGCACAGACAGACCCCAAGAGCCAAAGTGTTTCCAGTATCAACAGGCAGACCCAGGTTCTGCTCCTCAGGGAGGAGCGGGCACTCTCCCAGAGCCATGGGGACACAGGAGCAGGGCTGAAGCTGTGATGGAGAGTCACCCCAAGCTGCCACCAGCCATGACCCCCCACCATTCTGCTGGCAGATGGGCACAGGGATGCTGGGTGTGATTTACGCCCCACCAGCTGCACAGCTCTTCAGCAGAAAGGAGCCAAGGGGGAGAAAAGCACTCTCCCTCCTTGGTGTGAGCATCGCTCCTGGGCAGGGAGATGTGGGGGTGCAAGCAGCTTCTGCACTAGAGGCTGCCTTATCCCAATGGGGCTTCCCCCAAAAAGCAGGATGAGCACCCAGTGAGGGCCAGGCAGAGCAGGAGAGCAAGGAGGATGCTCTGCTGGGCTTGGCAGGGCAGAGGAGCCAAGTGTGACGCAGCACCCTTATCTGCCCACCCCAAAACCAGGGCGCTTCAAGGAAGCGCCCTGCCCCCTTCCTCAGAGTGCCCTGCCTTTTTTTTCCACTTAAAAAAAAAAAACAACCAAGAAAAACAAGGCAAAAAACACAACCCCAAACAACCAACCTCCCAACTGCTCCCGGCCCAGAGGCTGAGCTACAAAACACTGCCTGGGGCAGGAAGCAGCCGCCTGCCTGGGGACACAGCTGGGCAATGCCAGCTACCCATGGGGGAACAGAGGGGCATTTCCCACCTTAGAGTTACCAGAAATGGGTAAATAAGCAAAGCCAAGGTTTGGCACACCCTCATAGCAACGCTGCTCTGGAAGGCAGGAGATGCCACCCGGCCACGCGCCGTGGTGGGCACCAGTCAGTGCTGGACCAGGTGACCCAGGTACTATGGCAGCTGCGTGGGTGGGAGCTGGGACAGGAGTGGGGCACAGAAGGAAATCCATGTCAGGTAGGAGGGACTGGCTGTGGGCTGTTGTACCAGCTGGGAATGCCATGGAATGCCAGCATCCCAGCCATGTTGGGCAGGTCGTGCTCACCAGCAAGTCAGAGCTGTGGCAGTGCCTCCCCTCCTTCAGTCTGTAGCCAAAAAATTCAAATTATAGGTGCGAGCTCAGCCTTGAGAGATTGTAAAAAAAAAAAAAAAACAAACCACCAACCCAAATCCAGGGAAAATGGGAAGGAAACCCCTCCCAACCCAGACCCCGTTTGAGGCAGGCAGGAGGGGTGGTGAGAGCTCATTTTCACTACAGAAAGCTGCTGCACCCCAGGAGGAGAGGCACCAGATCAAATGTTCAAGGGTTGATGCAGAAACATTAAGGAAAAAAAAATTATAAAGAAAATGTTAGCTCAAGACACAGTCAGAGGTCTTCCTTTGGACTTTATCTTAAGGCAGCAGGCACAGCCTCAGACACGGACAGACAGACAGACCCCACAGCCTCCCACCCGGCTGGGGGAATGCAGAGGTGGAAATCACCTTGCTAAAAGCCACTGGTCACGGTGGCAATGGCCATGGAGGAGGAAGAGTAAGGAAAGTGGGAGGGCGTTGGATGGCCGGGCACAAAGCACTGCTCTGTCCCATCACTCCAAAATATACAGGCACATGCCCCTCTATCTTTATCCATATGTACATCTTAACTGGGCATATTCCAGATATAATTGTGTATGTATACACATTTTTTTCCACTTAATTTTGACATTAACAGTCACCATGCATGCCACATTAAGCTCAGGCAGGAGAGGGAGCATTTCTCCTCTTATTAAAAAAAAAAATATATATTCATTAAATACGCAAACCCAACACAAAAGAAAAGCTGGTCTTACCACACAGAGCTGAGCCCCATCCAAACCCAAATTGTACCCAAGCCCCTCAGGTGCCCCTCTTGCCCTGGCTGGCACAGCAGACTGCTGTCACCGCTCTGAGGATGAGAGAAGGGAGGTAGGTGGAGGTGGGTGGGTGGACGACAGGGTCCCATCACACGTGGGAAGCAGCACACAGAAACCATCCTATATTTTGGAAATGCCCTCTTGACTGCACAGCTGTATCTCTGACCTCAGCTCCTGGCACTTGTAGCCACGACCAGGAGTTTTGAGAGAAGAAAAAAAAACGAAACCCCAAACCGAGGCAGAGGTGAGGTATTTGTTTACTTGCAAAGAGACATTTTTGCTCCCTGCTAGCCTGAAGGAAAGCACTGTTTCTGCTCCACTGAGATCCCAGCCCTGGGGTGTCCCCCCAGGGATTGGAGGGAGAAGATACTGGGAAATAAGGAAAAATGTGCTCGTGGGCTGAGCAGAAGCCTCACCAGAAATCAGGGAGTCTCCCTGACCCACGAGTGGGACGCTGGCGAGACAGGCGTGTGATGCTCATGGGGATACAGCCCCTTCTGTGTCCTGCGGGCAGGGCAGGTCAGATCCCAGCACCGGCCAGGCTGGACACAAGGCGCTCCGGGTGCTGCACCGCCCTCCTCCTGCCATCCCCTCTGCTCCTAAGGAAAACCGGGAACAAACGCGGCTGCAGCGGCTCCCCCCGGACCACCCCCCACCAGCGAGGGCTTTGCACAGCCGGGTGCCATTTCGGCGGTGCCAGCTCTGCCGCGAGGGCATGAGCGGCAGGAGAGGAGAAACAGCCAGAGCCCCCCGCCCGCTCCCCAGGACCGGCGCTGGCAGCTGTTTCCAATAGAACCAGGGACAGCTTTATAAGAGAAAAATAGGGAACAAAAGGTAGGAGAAAATCCAAGTTTCCAAGGTAAGGAAGGAAATGATCAGGAGAACAGGAAAGTCTCACTCGTACCCAACACACGGCGTCCTGACCCTAACACCTCCCCACTGCCCGCTGCCGGACAGGAGTGCCCGTGCCGGCCACCGCTTCCCCGGCACGGCACGGCTTGGCACGGTGGCCCCTCGCCCTCTTTGTTCCTGCGAAGGGACCCTCGAAGGCCGGGGAGGGCAGGGCTGCGAGCTTTGTAGTCGCCCGGAGCCCAGCATCTGCCGGGGGCAGGCGCTCCCCCCGCAGCCCCGCGCCGGCAGCGGGTCCCCTCGCCGGCCTCACCGCGCTCGCCCACGTGGCCGCCGGGGCAAACAATGGGATGGCGCTGGGCTGCCGCGCTCGCCACGCAAGGCCTTCCTCCTCCTCCTCCTCCTCCTCCCCGCTGCGGGCTTTGCCTGCCGCTGGAAGCTGGCCCCTCTCGAGTATCGGGGGGAGGGGGATTAAAAAGGTACTATAAAAAAAAAGCCCAGGGAAAAGAAAAAATACTCCAGTGTGGCTCACTGCTGCGAAGGGGATCGTGCAAGGCGAGGGCACGCTGACCCGCGCACACCGGGATGGGCACTGGGGCAGCAGGGCAGGACCTCCATGGGCAGCAGCCAGCCATGCAGGGAGTCCCCACCCGTGGCACAAACCCCCACCTGCCTTTCCATCCTCAGGCAGGATTGAAGAAATCCTTCCTCTCCTCCCGTCCCGCTCCCAGCTTTTTTGGAGAACCCCCTCCCAGACCTGAGCCAGCGAAACTTTGCATCTTCGCACCATTTGTTGATATAAAATCCATCCTCTGCCTTACTTTTGCAGAGGCACTCGGGGTGGGGTGGAGGGGGGAAACGTCTGTTTCTATTTGAAACCGTCAAAATTAGCATTCAGTAATTAAAAATCACACCCTTTCTCTTAATAACCTAACCAGCATGATACAATCAGGTTGTGCCAACTCTTTAATCTAATTGACTAATTACAGATTTTAATTTAGTCAGTTACTGAACAACTGTTGACAATTTGTTTTCATTAGGGACAGAACAGGATAAATATTTAGGCTCCCCAGTCAAAGACTAAGACATAAGCTCTGGGCTCTGACCTCCGGTTTCACAATGGAGCCTTCTCCACAAGCATCACCCGTGGAAAGGTGCTGCTCTGAAATGCCCTGGTCCTGCTGCTGGGCAGCAGGAAGTGTGGCAGTGGAGGTTGCTCTGTCGTGACAGCCAATGTTTTTTAAAATATAATATTAAACTAATCCGTCTTGGCATGGTACTCCAGCAAGAGCAGGCTTTAAAGGACACCCAGGCTCACCAGTACCGTAAACTGGGAGGGAAGGCCGAGCCCAGCACTGCCAGGAGAGGGAATATCTGGATTTATTTATTTTTGTTGCAATTTTTTTTTGAAGTGATATGGAGTTTTGCAGCTGCTCCTGGCAGCCTGCCACCCCTGAAGGAAACTCCTCTCTCCGGTTACCTACCAGGGAACCCTGTCCCTGCAGAGTGGAGCTGGATGGAGCCCAGACAGAGCGCAGTCCTGCATGGAAACAGGACAGAGCTGTGTGTGCCACTGCTGAGCCACGTGCCCAGGGCTCAGGCAATGCCTGTGGGGGCTCCCAGGGACCACACAAAGCTGTTCCCAACCCCTGTCCCTGCCTTGCACTAAGCCTGCCCCTAAAACACCTCTTCTACCCAACATGTTTTCAATACACTGGCTGCACACAAGAGGAGAAGCCCTCATGGACCATTACCTCCACCACAGAGGTACTCATGGATCAACACTCTCACACCTGCTGGTCCCACCCTCACAGCCATGGGTGCCTTGAACAAGGTCTTACAACTGTTGCTGGTCCTGGAACAAGAAAAGAGCCTGGCATAGGAGAGGAGACAGTCACACCAAACCCCTCAGGCATGAAGAGCATCCCTTCCAAAGCATCCCACAAAGCCATGTCGCCTGCCAGTGCGCCATGCCATGAGTTGGCCACACAGACCCTGGGGAGCAGAAGGTGCTGTGACAAGGAAATGCTCCCCTGCAGCCCAAGAATACCCAGGCACTGACGCTAGGATGGGGTGCCTGTCCTGCATCTGGGCATGGCATGATGGGCAGATCCAGCAGAAAAGAACATCCCCAGTCTGTATGGCCAGAATCCTTCCAGCCTCTTGGGCGTCACCTTGTTCCCACTGAACACACTAACTCCAGCAAGCCTGAATTATCCATCCATCCATCCATCCATCCATCCATCCGCTTCAGAAACCCCCGAGATCTCAATCCAAGGGCAACTGTTTCATATGGTGGAAAAAGGAGGAGCCCTGCTTGTCTCCAACCACGATGGGAGGACAGGAGCCCCAAAGACATCATCTTTTCCCAGAACAACCACCACACTTCCAGCAGCAACCACCCCCACTGCCGCAGAGCATCCTTCTAGACCCAAGTTAGAAAGAACTGCAGCAGCTTTCCAAAGTTAAAAACAAAAACAAATAAATCAATGCTTTGCGTTAATGGCAAGTTGAAGCCACAGCTCCGCAGCTCTTGTGCTGCAAAGAAAACAGCATTTCAAATGCTCCCAAGTGCAGGTCCTTCTCAGGAGGAAACTGAGGAAAGGAATGATGAAGCCGAAGTCTTCATCAGCTAAAGGCTACCCTGAGTCTTCTCTCCTGCATGTTGACACGAGCTGGCTGTGCAGGCAGACCAATACCACAAAAAAGTATGTAGCAACAGTCAACTAGATTTAAGTTCATTTTCTGTAGCTCGAGGCCAAAATCGACTGAAGTGGTTCTGGTGATCAAGTTTTCTGCAATTCCCTTTTCTATGTATTAGCTCTTTGACAGAAATTCACTGCGGTATTTAAACTGGCAGTCATCACCGCTAACTCAAATTGTATTGGCTTTCACGGCGTTGAAATGCTCAACTGCGACCAGCCATCGGCCAATTCCCAGATAACGCGGCGGCTGAAATCCCCTGTCATGACGAGCGATCCCGTTGCAAGCTCGCCGGCTCCAGGAGTGCGTTGGAACGCTGGCATGCGTTCCACGGGACTTGCAGGAGCCTAAATCAATGGCTACGGGTTGAATTTTAGGAGTTGGTGAGTACTCGTGGGGCCGCTACCTTGGATAAACTCTTTGGATACAGGTGGAAGAGGATGACTAACAACCCTCCAACCAACACAACTCGATAGTTGTGTTAACAGACACACAGCCCTGCCAGAGATGGAAGGGTAGAGCAGAGCAGCATTCCTTCTACCTGTGCCAGGTGAATCCCCACTCCCATCACTCTTCTCCCAACAAGCACCTTTCTAAAAATTCACAGCAGGTTTTTTCCCAGCTTGGGAGAAAAACCTTAGGGGAAAGGTAAAAAGCAGTATTTCCAAGCGCTTACAAGAGCCCACAGTTTTCAAGGGTCCCCTCAAAGAAAGAGCAGTGAGATTTCTCCTTACTTTAATTTCTCGCTGAAGATGTAAATATTCAAAACTGGAGGGGAAATTGGCAATTTATCCTGCTGCTCCTAATAGTTTTCATACAGTTATGCTGGAAGATGAAGTGAAAATGACACAGCATGCAAATCCCACCGTTGGCACCCCACTAACGAGGAGCACCGCTCCTCCTTCCCAAAGATTTGTCTCCCAGGCAAGAACCCCCCTGGTGCTGGCTCCGGGAAGGTGACATGCCAAGCCCCAAACAGCTCCCAAAGCACCCCCTTGTTCTGTCCTTACAGTAGCACAGTCTCTGGGTTAACACACATCATATTTTGGGCAAACACCAAGCAGGACACGCAGAATTTGCCCATTGCCGGCCAAGTGTAAATACAATGCTCTACCAACCTGGGGCAAGACTTAGACTGGGATATTTTTAACCACAACCACCACATGAAGCAATTCCTGACTCACTGATCCAGCCCCATTTGGGGCTCATATTCCATTTTAGCTGCCATGCACTGCTGATGGGTCACTGGGTCTGGTGTTCCACACTGCCCACTGCGCTCACCAGTACCGGCAGCCTGCCCCAGAAGCCGGAGAGAAACAAGGCGCTATTCACACTACCACGGTTATCATTCGGCTCTTTGGTCAATATTTAAGTTTTGGCCAGGTAGGTCCCTCGCCCTGTAAAGTACACGCTGTGCAGGGAAAACACCACTCCTCAGAGAGGGACTGTACCGTGAGCATCCGTCACCAGGCACGCCACGCAGAAGCACAAGCCCAGTCTTGGGGCCAAAACATGCTTGGGGAAACCAACCTAGTGCCACCAAGCCAAGGCACAGGGGAATAAAAATCTTCTTAGGAGTTACCCAAAACGTAAAGCACTTGGGGCTGTTACAAAACTGCATTACACCGAGAATTAAAAACAATCAGGATTGTGTCTATTTACTGTAAGCTTAAAGCAACGTGTATTAAAGAAGTTTATGTGAATCATCTAATGCACTCAGGCCTATTGTTAGAATTATTACCAAGCTAAAAAAAGATTAATTTCTCTAAATACACTAAATCCTCAGACATGATGAGGAGGCTGCTGTGGATAGAGCATTACCATGTCTTGCTTGCTAATGTCATCTTCACCTGTGGCTCTGCTGCCCAAAGATCTACCTTTGCCTTGCTCCTGATGAGCCCGCTGTCCCTTCCGGGCTCCCAAAACCCCCACAATTTGCCCCAAAACATCCAGGAAGTGAGCAGAAGCCAACAACTGGTAGACGAGCTGCTGGTTGTCAGCTCTGACCCTTGGTTCAGAAGTTCATCACTATCTTAATCCGACCCAGTGAAAACAAGCAACACGGAGAGCGGCCGCGGGGACGGACAGACACAGACAAACTCCACCTAGCAAATATCCAGACACACTTCTCCCATAACCCAGCAGGGTGGGAAGAGACAAGAGGCAGCTCAGCAGCCAGCCAAGCCTCTCTGGCACTGCCCGTGCCCCAGGGCGACCGCTGTGTCCAGCGCCAGCGTGGGAGAGCACCATGGAGGTCCCCGAGACGCTCGCCCAGCACTGCTCGCCAGCAAACCCTCACACATCCCAAGCCAGGCATGTTCAGGCAACGAGAAACTTGGGAAGGGAGGAAAAATGGTTTCCATACCATAGTCTCCCCGGAGCAGACAAAACCAGCTCCTGCTACAAGGTTTAAACGCACTTGACTGGGGTCCAAGCCCGCAGCCAGGTGACTAATCCTTTGATGCAAATTCCTCCCGACGCTGCGGATGCGGGCACCGTGTGCAGGACAGGAGTGGGCAGCCCACCCATCGCCCACTGGAGCAGACATGCCATGCACCCTTGCCAAGAGGTGTTTCTCTGGGAGATGCCTCAGTCTCAAGCATGCCACCCCAGAAGCATCATCCATCCCTGGGTCATGCTGCCATCTCTGCAGAGAACAGCCCAAACCATGGAGAGCCAAGATGCACAATGACCAACCAACAGGGGTCTGCAACCCCAGCTTCAACAAGACAACACCGCTCCCTTGCTGGGATCAAGGGAAGACTCAGGAAACCAAAGAAGCCCCTAGCCTTGCCAAAGGCAGGGAGATATTAACTAGGGCATTCAACAGCAGTTTGGGGAATCCCCCTTCTCCTCCCCACCAAAATCCAACCCCCGCCCACCCTGCAAGGTGTCATCAGCATGAAACATCTCACCATCACAGTGTCCTCAGCATGAAACATCTCACCATCGACCCTCTATAAACGCTTTGTTGTCCATTGCTATGCAAAACTTCTTAATTCTACCAGTAGCCCGAATGCCTTTAAGTGCTTAAGATAAGTATCTGAGCTCATTTACATAATTGCAACATTATGAAATACTGTTCAGTCAAATCAGAACATTGCTGGTTAAAAAAACCCCACGCTTTTTGCCAGTCGGTTACATTAGGCTAGATCTCGGTGCGCCGGAGCTCCCCAACACCGTAATTACCACGAGGATTAGAAACTTGTTACTCACGTAGTCATGAAAGGCTTTGGCTTCACTCGAATGTTCACAAGTGTCTCGCCTTTCGGGAGCTGCGCAGTACAGGTCCCAAAACACGCTGCATGGCAGGGAGAGACGGTAGAGGAGCAGTTACTCATCAGTTACACCTTACGCCCAGGTCAGCAGAGGTGAGCGGCTTCCCACCCCACGGGGCCCGCGGCTGGGACAGGACCTCAGCTGGATGCCGCTGTGCATCCCAGCTTCACACCACTCGGACCTGACCGTCAGGAGTGCGGATGCTGGGCTCTTAAGGAAGTAAAAGTAGCCTTTAAGAGGCAACACCTTGAAGAGATAACCCATGTGAGACTTCAGGGACTTCTCCCAGCCTCGCAGCCGCCCAGCCCTGCTCCCCTGGGCGCCCCAGTGGCACCGGCACAGCCCGGTGCCCGCGGCTGGCCCGGCAGCTCTCCAGCGGGAGCCCTGCCCGCCGCTCCCGCGGGGCCGGGGGTGGCTCCGCCGCGCCTCGACGCCCCGCGGGGAGCGGGAGCCGGGGCGGTTCGGG